>JAJJWW010016168.1:0-109192 GCA_023531295.1 Papaver armeniacum
TGCCATACCATAGTAAGTACCTAAACCTTATGCTATGTAATATAAAACATTTATATCCATGTAGTGTTTTGATTATTTTCCATCGGTTTTGTTTTGTTTTATAAGACCACAGGGATGCCATTCGTCGTATGAATCCAGGAACGTCAGGGACTATGATGAAAAGCTGGCCACTGCAAGCAATAGAATCAACCATCGGAGAAGTTGAGGAAGTAATCGATCTAATCCGATCTCTACGGGGCTGTTGCTGTGCTGTCGAGAATTTGGATCTTGGTTACGACAAACCTCTTTGTTCCGCCTTTGCCGAGAGATATTATGGGGAAACGGATACTTTGCATCTTCCGTTTGGCAAAATGACGATGACTCCAAATGATGCGAAGTTCATTACCGGGCTAAGCATAGATGTTAAAGCCGTAAAACAAAAAGGGTACGTGCAAGAGCTTGAATGGGAAAAGATTTACGCGTTCACCAAGGAAGTGTTCCAATGGGATGAGGAGATGACCAAGTCACAAATGCTAGTAGGCAAAGCAAAGCAGAGGATATTCCATCTCTCGAAGTTGAGGGCACTCTTCAGTGGAACAAAGAAACTTCGTGCTGAGGGAAAAGAGGTGACCAAGGAACGTATCTTCGTTGCGGCCAATGCGTATGTCCTCTACGTCCTGGGATCAGTTATCTTTCCCGACGTTTCCGGTGCCCATGTGAACGCCAACTTTATTCAGCTTTTGCAACCATTTGAGAAGATCCACAAGTACTCTTGGGGCACTGCCATCCTTGTACACTCGTTGAACGAGTTGAGAAAGGCTTCCAGGGCTGACAGGAACCAAATCGGAGGGAACATGACTTTTCTGCAGGCATGGATATATTTGCACTTCCCGATATTTGCTGCAATGGATTTTTAGAACAAGGAATGGGACGGTAAGTGTTATGGAGACATTTACATCTACAAGAGTAAGGAAAAGGACTAAGATGCGGTTTATTTGAAGATGGGACGCCAATTGGACAACTTGACGACGAAAGATGTTGTCTTTGACCCTTAGAAGGGGGGTTTGTCCAAAGGAAAAGGAAAGATGGTTGGATGCGAGGAACAAGCTCATTATTTTGGGCCTTTGTTTCACCCAAAAGGATATGTAATGTACAACCCAACGAGAGTCGCAAGACAATACGGATACGTACAAAGAATCCCAAGGAAGGAGCACAACAAGTATAAACTCGATGAGGAAGAATCCAAGTCATATGATAATGATATTGAGATTGTTCACGACCCTTTACCATCATGTACTTATTGGGAAAATAGAAAGTTCACCAAAATTGGTATGGATGATCGATTGAAAACAGATGATGAGGAAATTCCGGGTTACATACCGTGGTACCTCAATATTTCGCATACTCGAGTGATACGAGTAGATGGGAGGACCCGGATAGAGGACAAAGATACAACTCTCGACTTCTTGGTGCGTATTATTTCTCAATTACGGTTTTGTCAATTGTTTTAGCATTATTTGTTTAATGTTTGTTGTTTAAAATGGAAACAGAGAAGACGAATCGGGCACTTTATATCCCAAGCACATCTAGAAATCAGGCAAGGGAAAAATGTTAAGGCCAATTAAAAGTTGATTGATGAATTAAACATTCTCGAAGATGTAGAAGCGGGTGAAAAATTTGGGGAAGAGGTGGAGGAGGAGGAGTCAAAGAATAAGAGGAAGAGAGCCCCCCCAAGTATTTTGAAGGTGCATCGAGCAGCAGCGCCCCAACTGCTAAACGAGGACGAGGTGGTCGTGGTCGTGGTGGGTGATCGCGGTCGTAAGCGTCAAAAATAAATTACACTTTCTTACTACTCAAAATATAAATATAGCAAGGGCAAGAAAGGATCGATCCCACAGAGAGGTCTAGGTTGTCAAATTGTTATGGTTTTCTATATAAAACAGGGGTTTCTTTGATTTAAACGGAAATAAATAAAAGCAAAACAAAGAAAAGTAAACACGCAAATCAAGGATGTGAAAAGTATTGGTCATGGATTTCGTTTTCATTCAAACATGTTTTCACACAATAACTAGAATTGATATTTTAATCTCAACTTTTATCAAAGACCTAGAATACCTTGATCGCAAGAATATCCCATGCAAACCTCCTCATGTCATCAACAAACACATTAAAAGATGCGAATATGAATTCTACCTAAAGGAACAACCTAACGTGTAAAAGCACTAATCAAGTTTAATTCCCTAGATGCATTAGGTTCTATGAAATCAGGCCAATCAAAGCAATCGAACGTGGAAAGCGCACTAATCCGATTTAACAAAGGTTATAACTCACATATGATCATAAGAATATATCACTACAAACTATAATCATATTTATGCTACTTGCAATCCGGAATTATCACTTTTGCGTATAATAACCCTAATCTAGCAATAAAGATGAAAGCAAACTCAATCGATTCGCGACTCGACTAACAAGCATTCAAATCATGTAACAATATTCATAGTGAATCATAAACGATAATATGAGAGAAAACTAATTTATTGAATTAAAACCCATATTTGGAAATCCAACTTATTCCATAACCAATAATAAAACTAGGTACTCATATTCATGGAGTTCATAACAAGAAGAAAGAGAGATTTCATGTTTCTAAACCCTAGAACACAAAGTAGAGGCAAAAAGAATAGAATCCAAAAGATATTCAAAAAAATCCCTTTGTTTTGAGAAAAGTCTTCTCTTTTATAGCTCCACTCATTCCAAAACTAGGCTTTGTTTTGAGAAACCCGTGTAGAAATTTTGTCCCAAAACGCTCACCTAAAACTCGGGATTATGGTAGGAATCCGGTAGGAGTATCAGCCGGAAAGTAGCTCGGGTGACCGGCAAAGTCAAACCGGTCACCGGTCAGCGGGTTTGAGCGGTCGAGTCAACTCGGGTCGGGACTCGGTCAATCACCGAGTCGGAGCAATCGGGATCGAGTCGAACATTGAGTCGTGTGACAAGGGTGAGTTGGGTCTTAGCTCGAGCCATTGCACGGAAGCTTAATGTGTTGCACAATCATTGTGCATCACGATCCTTGGCCACCATCTTGCTTATCATTGTGCATCACCGACCCACATTCTCTTCTTGTTTCTTAACCGCACTCGTAGCTTCCTTCAAGAAACTCAAACCATTCTTCCATGCTCAGTTCCATCTCCAAACCTGCAACACAATTCCAAATCCCCCAAACAATCACATTGCTTTTCTGCACTCTGACTCAACAACTTGCCAGGCCAAACCAACTCCACAAACACAACACCAAATCATCTATCCATTCATGCCTCTTTGCCTCGACCACTCGACCTTGTAACTCATACATTCTTGACCACATGTGACACCACCGTTACCTAGTTCATCTCATCACGTACCCACAGCGAGCCGCGTCACTTCCCTGACAAAAACCAGTGCCACAAACAACACCTTCCTGCAATTGCTTACATCTCACAGGCCACCCCTTAACAAAATGACGGCCCCTTAACCTACACTTGGGGTGTCAATAACACTTGCCCTTTTATGCTTCAGGTTCTTGTTTTGCTCATAACTTCTTCATACGAACTCGGAATGACTCCATTCTTTCGGCATTGTCTTCATCTTCTCGTCCTCTACACAATGAAAAGTAGAAATCTTATATTTGAACGAGTTCCAATTGGTCTTTTTGCTCCAAATGACTCCATTGCACCTAATAAACTCAAAAGCACACATAAGATACATAATTCACACGAAAAATAGCAAAGAAAGCATAAACTCTAGATAGTAAATACGGTGTATTCTACACCTATCAAATTCCCCCACACTTAGACTTTGCTAGTCCTCGAGCAAATCAAACAAAACTAAACTAAAACGAATACATACAACTCCGTGACGTCGAGGCTACGGTTAATTTTAGCATAAATAACAAGCCTTTAAACCCCTAGGTGTCCCTAGTGGACGAGTTATAGTCTCGTGAAGGTTTACAAGAGGTTTGCCTACAAAACCTATATTTCAAACTCCGTCTATTTGTGACAAATCAATGAACGAATCCAAATTGACTACAGGAGGAGGTACCTTGCAAATTAAATTCATATATTAGTAAATAAACTCTAATTAGATAGTCGAACAAGCCACAATACTCGGAAACTAACAAACCACAATCACAATGAAAAGATTAAGAAGATGGATATAGATGTAGATGTTGGCGAATATTGACAAGTGTTCGATGTTTCCCATATCTGTCCCCGAAGGTCTTGCTAAGATGAACCTAATCCTATTGGATTGAGCTACTTGGTCTTTGAATGCTACATCAAATCAATTGGCATATACAAGGGAACCAAGAGTGACTTTATTCAACACAATAATAATTCCTTCTTTTTTTTTTTTTTTTTTTTATATATAAGATTGGATCAAACTGGATCCAATTTCTCTTTTTTTTTAGACGGCATGATTAGATCTTTTGGATCCAAGCGCATGCTTCCTTGTCAACACGTATATGATAGTTGCCTTGGATCCCTGCATTCCACGCTTGTTTAGGCGACGGAGACAGAGACTACGTTTCACACATCTTGCTATTCCCAAGTGTCATTCTTTATTCCGTTTTTGGTCTAATTGATCGGTCCTTTTTTTTTTTCATATTTTTTCTTTTCTTGTTCAATTTTTTTCTCTTTTTCTAGTAACTCAATCACTCTATTTCATCCTAGCGGTAATAACACGTCGATTTTTAGTGACCCACCAAAGCACTTAGAGAACAATAGATAAATATGGAAAAATAAAAATAGAATGTGATATGGTGATATTCGAGATATGGTAACAAATATCATGTTAATTTGTGATTTTGAGCTATATTCTTCCCTTTTAGTTAATTGGTTCCTCAACTCTGCATTCAAAATGGTTCCATCCACTAATGGTGTCATCCTAAAGGCACAAGTTCTAGATTTCGGAGTTCAAAAAGCACAAATTTTTTCTTGGTTTTTTTCTATTTTTCTGATTTTTTTTTTTTTTTAAAAGGCATAAAACAAACTAAAACAAACTATACAAACATATAAATGCTCCCCCACACTTAAACTTCACATTGTCCTCAATGTGTAAAACTGAAAATTCTGAATTCTGACGTAACAGCAGATAAAACGCAAAAACTGTACAAATTGGTAAGGAATTTGGAAAAACTCCATTTCACAAAAGTTGTTCATCTACGTGTTTTCTACACAGTGTCAAAATTTCACAGTGTTTTGATAAACGGTCTGACAGTTATGGTCTCTGGAATGAACTACGTGCAGTCTGAATTTTTCTGACGAAAAGGTATTAAATCATAATTCTCTTCTAAGATAGATTACGGACTCAATGAAATTAAACATGGGGATGCAAATATGATATAAAAACAGTAAAAACGAAACAAAAATAAAATAAAAAGCAAAATGATAAAAGATACAAAACCGGTGGGTTGCCTCCCACTTAGCGCTTGTTTTAAAGTCGACGGCCCGACTATATCCTTGCAAGATTCATTCCCCATATACCAACAATCTGAAAAGTTGGGGATCCTTCCATAGAACCTGTTTTGGAAACACTAGCTTCACACAAATATTAGTACAATAAAGCAAAAGTGAAGCTATTTGCCGATAAAAGCTTCCCCCACACTTATTCCTGTCCACACTTGGAAGTGTATAAAGAATATAGAAGTCGGGTACTTCACGGTTTCTTGTTCCATAACCTGCATAGTATGAGAATCAAGTATCTCTAATGGCGGAAAACGAGAAACAAAGTCATTCAACAATACTCTCGAAGCACATACATTCAAACCAATAAGAGGTAAAGGAGAAGAAATAATAGGCAAAGGGTTAGATAAACCTTGCACAATCTCTTGTATCACGGAATCCTCTTCATCCTTGAAAAACTCAAGTGAATTATTCACCTCTTGTATATCATGGTCCTCTATCAAACCTTGCAACCATTCTTCGTCCGTTTCTGCCTTAACCAAAGTATCGACATAAATATCATCATTATAATCATATGCAAGCTCAATTGGGTCTTCCACAATATTGGTCATACCGGTCTCATTCTCAACATACTCCTCTTTGTTGTAAGGCACATACTCTTTTGCGGATCCAAATTTTATCATAAGAAACTTTTTTAGAACACTCGAAAATGCATCATCCTCAAGCTCCGCCCTTTGAATAGGCTCTTGATCATTATTAAGATCAATGCTCGAGTAATCTACACAAGTGTCGACATATTCCTCTTCGTCTTCATCTTGATCCCAAAAAGACTCCTCGGAGATGTCACCATGAGTTGTTTCAAGCAATGTATCATAATCACCGTCACTATCATAGTCAACATAAGGTTGTTCCTCATTTTGAATGTAGTGTTGCTAATCTCGAACTCATCCTTTTGAATAGGTGAATGATCATTATTAAGATCAAGAGTTGAGTTAACTACACAATTATCCACGAAAGTGCCCAAGGATTGGCCTTTTCAACATTAGCATCAATCAAATATTCATCACAAACCATATGCATATTAGAATTATCCATATCTTCCTTGCATTGATCAATGCCTCTTCGCAAGCTAGCCATACCTTCACGAAGTTCTTGGAGTTGCTCGTTTGTAGTCTCTTTAGCTTTTTTAAATTCCTCTTGTAAAAAGTTGGAAACTTGGTCTATAAAGTTAGAGACTTTTTGTTCACAAGCATAAGAATCCTCCCATCCTTGTTGTTGTTCACACACATACCATAAGGTTGTTGAGGAAAACCACAAGGTTCCATGGAATATTGGTCATAACCAATGAATTGGTTTTGATTATACCCATGGAATTGGTAGTTGTCGTAATGTTGAGGTTATTTGAAAAACCGCATCCGTTGTTCCAATATGCTCCTTCCATAGAAATAAGCACACGAAATAATTCTCAAACCACTTCGTTAAAACCCGAGAAAATAAGAATAAAAAAAAATAAAACAAAAACTAAATACAAAAATAAGAAACCAAAAACAAATGACAACCGTTGCCTCCTAGGCAACGGCGCCAAAATTTGGAATGGTTGTTGTAAGCGACACAAATATAATTACACTTTCTTACTACTCAAAATATAAATATAGCAAGGGCAAGAAAGGATCGATCCCACAGAGAGGTCTAGGTTGTCAAATTGTTATGGTTTCCTATATAAAACACCGGGGGTTTGCTGATTTAAACGGAAATAAATAAAAGCAAAACAAAGAAAAGTAAACACGCAAATCAAGGATGTGAAAAGTATTGGTCATGGATTTCGTTTTCATTCACAAACATGTTTTCACACAATAACTAGAATTGATATTTTAATCTCAACTTTTATCAAAGACCCTAGAATACCTTGATCGCAAGAATATCCCGCAAACCTCCTCATGTCATCAACAAACACATTAAAAGATGCGAATATGAATTCTACCTAAAGGAACAACCTAACGTGTAAAAGCACTAATCAAGTTTAATTCCCTAGATGCATTAGGTTCTATGAAATCAAGGCCAATCAAAGCAATCGAACGTGGAAAGCGCACTAATCCGATTTAACAAAGGTTATAACTCACATATGATCATAAGAATATATCACTACAAACTATAATCATATTTATGCTACTTGCAATCCGAATTATCACTTTTGCGTATAATAACCCTAATCTAGCAATAAAGATGAAAGCAAACTCAATCGATTCGCGACTCGACTAACAAGCATTCAAATCATGTAACAATATTCATAGTGAATCATAAGCGATAATATGAGAGAAAACTAATTTATTGAATTAAAACCCATATTTGGAAATCCAACTTATTCCATAACCAATAATAAAACTAGGTACTCATATTCATGGAGTTCATAACAAGAAGAAAGAGATTTCATGTTTCTAAACCCTAGAACACAAAGTAGAGGCAAAAAGAATAGAATCCAAAAGATATTCAAAAAAATCCCTTTGTTTTGAGAAAAGTCTTCTCTTTTATAGCTCCACTCATTCCAAAACTAGGCTTTGTTTTGAGAAACCCGTGTAGAAATTTTGTCCCAAAAACGCTCACCGGAAAACTGGGATTATGGCCGGAATCCGGCCGGAAGTATCGCCGGAAAGTAGCTCAGGTGACCGGCAAAGTCAAACCGGTCATAGGTCAAGCGGGTTTGAGCGGTCGAGTCAACTCGGGTCGAGGACTCGGTCAATCACCGAGTCGAGAGCGAGAAATCGGATCGAGTCGAACATTGAGTCGGGGTGACAGGTGAGTTGGGTCTTAGCTCGGAGCCATTGCCACGGGCTTAATGTGTTGCACAATCATTGTGCATCACCGATCCTTGGCCGACCATCTTGCTATCATTGGCATCACCGGCCACATTCTCTTCTTGTTTCTTAAGCCGCAAATTGTAGCTTCCTTCAAGAAACTCAAACCATTCTTCCATGCTCTGGTTCCATCTCCAAACCTCGCAACACAATTCCAAATCCCCCCAAACAATCACATTGCTTTTCTGCACTACAGCTCAACAACTTGCCAGGCCAAACCAACTCCACAAACACAACACCAGCATCTATCCATTCATGCACTACTGCCTCAGCCACTCAGCCTTGTAACTCATACATTCTTGACAAATTTCGTAATGACACCACCGGTACCTAGTTCATCTCATCTACATGCCCACGAGGCACGTCACTTCCCCGACAAAAACCCGATTACCCACAAACAACACCTTCCCCGCAATTGCTTACATCTCACAGGCCACCCCTTAACAAAATGACGGATGGTGGGGATGTTGATGAATGAATGGTTTCAAACTTATGTCTTTAACTATGGATAATTATTGTGTCAAAACTTATGTCTTAAACTTATTGTCGAATTATGTTTGGTTTTATTCCTAGTTTATGAATGACCGAATCTTGTTTATTTTGAAAATTGTTGTGTTTGTCCAAGACGCGACAAAAGAACCAACTACAATGTTTGTGTGCAAAAAATGCATGATTCTGTAAGTTTTTTAAGCCAAAATCGGTTTACATGTACTTGTATAAAAACCGATTCTGACAATTCTCCAGGGGGACAATATCAGAATCGGGTTTTGAAGTTGCACCACATAGACCGATTCTGAAAATTTTGTTCACCTGGTTTTTAAGTTTCCATAATCAGTTTATAAGGGTACTTTTAAAGTCCGATTTTGACAAAACAAAAAAATCCAGAGTTTCATAATCGGTTTATGTGGGCATCCAATGTAATCCGATTCCTGTGAGGAAAAATTCCAATGTTTCTGTATCTTTTTTTGCCAAGAATCAGTTTACAAGTGACATATTAAAACCCGATTATTGAGAGGAAAATTTTGACAACTTTTATAATCGGTTCATGTTGGCATCACTTGTAATCCGATTCTTGCAAGGAAAATTCCAATGTTTCTGTAACCTTTTTCGCCAAGAATCGGATTACATGTGGAATATTAAAATCCGATTATTGAGAGGCATAATTTTTATGATTTTGCAAGGACACAATAGGACTATGTGGACATACCTAAACTCCGATTGTTCGAATTGAATTTGAAAAAAATAGTCGTTTAGTCTTTATCTATATAAAGACAACCTCTTTGAGGCACTCCCACATCACACACTTAGCCTAGAAAATGGAGTGGGAACCGCATGAAGATTTATGTCTCGTTAAATCGTTTTCTAATACGTTCCGTGAATGTTCGAATGAAATATATTCTATGTTTTGGAAGAGAGTTAAAGAGTTCTTTTACGGGCGTACCGGGAATCCCAATAACCGCAAATTGGGAGACTTGGCATTTCGATTCAACTACATAAAAAGTGCAATGCGAGTGTATGTTAAAGTTAGAAATATGGTGTACCAACATCATCCACAAGCTCCTCTTAGAGAAAAAGTGAGTAATCCGATAATATTTATATTTATGTCATCGTTAAAAGTTCGCATACTAACATTTAAAGAATTCACTGAATTTCAGCTGGAACGTTTCAATGGGCTATGGAGAATTCGTATGGGGAAACTAAGTTCATTCACAACATAGAATATACGACATTGTACCGACGTGCTCGGAGGTTCATTGACGAACATTTGATGTGTCAAATTCTAGAATACCCATACTGAATCCTATATATGTAATGCGCTAATTTCCTAAACTATGTAATGAATATTTTGTTTCTGAAAGTAAGGTATAATCGGATTATGTGGGCATATATAAACACTGATTCCTACAATCGGTTTTTGTAGGTATTGAAAAAACCCGATTCTGGGTTTACTTCATCCTTTGAAAAAACTCAACCCATAATAGGTTTACAACTGCACTAACATCATCCGATTCTGGATAGAGTTTTGAGAAAAAAAAATAAATTTTTTCAAGTTTTTGATGATGAATTAATGGTAGTTGATTTCAGGGTTAACTTGATTAAACATCATTTAATCACCCAAATTAGCACTAATCAATCAGGGGTAGTTTTGCCATTTAGTAAAATAATTGGATAAGGGGTTATCAATTTTACTTCAAATTATCCTTTTTTGTCTTGTAGTGGTAGGGCCAAATTAATCACAGTATGCCCCAATTTAGCCAGGATTAGTATAACGCCGAAATTTATCGGTATACGGGGTTTTTTCTAGAAAGGTATCAAGCTTGGAGCTAGGCAGTGAACCAAGTGACTATAATGTCGAGATTTAACATAATTGGGAGTCATGTCTTGGTGGAGATTGCACTCAGATATATCAACACTACTAAATTCTAGCTAGGGGTCACGACTAGGTTCCATCTATATGGCAAGTGAAATAAAAGAAACATTGCCAAACCCTGCAACTTCAAGTGCAACTAAATCCATCTCATTGGAAGGTAGGCTAGATTCCAAACAGTTTTCAGGGTAAAATGGATACTCGTTTGACACTAAAACAAGCGAATTAACAAAATCCAAAGTTACAAGAGTTTAAGTTTTTGACACTAAATAAATAATTAAGAAAAGAAAAAACATAAAAATTTGACACTAAACTGACCACTATTTTTGAAGTGAAATGATTAGACAGAACAAACTATAGAAAGGATGAAATTTTTTTCCTAATTCTCTCTGTGTGCTCACCCTACCTGCAGGTACTTTTCCCCCATTTTCGACAGACTGTTGAAAATCATTGTAGGTATTAAATTTTAATAGGTTTTCCTTATAGAATGAAGGTTTTCAGAAAAAGGATGTTCTCCGCCTGAGAGTGCAGCTGGTAATCCATGTACGGGAATAACAAATTATCATGTTCACATCCTGGGAGGGTAACATTATTCATCTTAGTTTGAAAAATATCATGATGTCGCTTATCACAACATAGTAAAAGATACTATACCCATCAAACCAATACAATTACAGCTGATCAGAGAAACTCACCATATGAGTAGGTGGGATAGTAGTATTAGAGCAACTTCAATGGGCACCATCTGATTTTTTGGTATGCATGTCCATGCGGATGGACAAACTGAGGGCAGTGGAGAAAGGGTTTATCGAAGCAAAATAAGCCGGTCGGAGCAGTTGGAGACGACCGACCCACACTGAGCCGAGCCTCGACTTAATCGGTCGTCTTTAACTGCGCTCCGGCAATGGCCGTATTCCCAACGGATATTTCCCCCTACAAATATTCAATCCATTCAAATATTCAATCACACCAAAATTCAATCTTCTCTTGAATTATTTCCACTAATCTTTCTCTTGAAATGTCTCATAAAGCAATTTATTTTTTCAATGAAGTAAAACTTGAGGCTGTTGTAAATAAAATATGTGGTAATTTAAAAAAAAAAATCGAAAATGGTAAAAAGGAAAGATTTGTGCAAGTTTTAGAAGTTAATCCATGAAAATGTTTCGTTAAAAAGCAAAGAAAAGCTTCGGTTTTAAAAGGTAACAACCGAAATTTCAAAAACAAAGGAGAAACAGTTCAAGAGCACGTTGAATTGAAGTTACGTCAAATAAAAAAAACAGGAGGCCAAAGATTGTACTAAATTTTTATTGATGTAATTATTAAAGTTCTTATTATTGTCTAAGTTTATATCTTGTAAAAGAAGTGGCAGTATGAAAAGAAAAGGTACCCAAATACACCACACTCTTTTATTTATCAACCTATAAGTCCTCTACCGAATGTGATCCTCTATGGACAGAGTCGAGACAATATGACAATTCGGTTCACACTTCGTGTGATCGTCTATGGATACGAGATCGAGACAATACGACAACAAGATAAGTTGTGTGATTGACTATGGATACAAGATCGAGACAATACAACAACAAAGTGTGTTACTTGATAATAGGTTCGAAAATCACCAAACTCTATAGGATCACTATCAAGTAATGCGGAGTTAACTTATATGCGTATTTTACTTTATTATAATAAACAATTATAATGCAAGAATCAAAGTAAAAGACACGAAAAGATTTTGTTAACGAGGAAACCGCAAATGCAGAAAAACCCCTGGATCTAGTCCAGTGTTGAATACTCTCAGAATTAAGCCACTATACAAAGTCTAATACCAACTTCGTATAGTTGAGACCAAGAAGACTACCCCTAGCTACTTAGTTCCCTCAGTATCCATGCGCCTTCGACTTCCAGAGTCACGCACGTGAATAGCAAGTCCTTTGGATCGTATTCCAAACAGCAAATGAAGAATATGTTTGGTAACCACTTTGTTAGAGCATAGCTCGGTTGAACCCACCAAGCGTTTGTATGTCAAGTTTGGTTGTCATATTTTAGTGAACCAAAACTCATTTAAAGGGTCGCTTGATTATTTAATAGAGTCAACTTCCTATAGGTTTACTAGAAAGTTATTAGGATATGAGACTTACAAGTATTACGTGAAGACTTGAAGAATGTGAAGAAGTAAGGAGTTACAACGACGACATCATCCTTCCTCTTGAGGTTAGGAATATTTGACTTGAACAGTTTCATTCCTAACGTATCTTTCAAGTCGTGCATATTGAAAACATAACTGCGAAGCTGTGAATGCTTATACTCTAGTTAGACATAGTATTAAGGAATTACAATACGAAGTATAACGTCTATCTTTTGAACTTCGTATATAAGACATCGACATAATCGTATGAATGTTATTGTGATTATGTATGGGTGAAGATTTCTTCCTAGGAAACAATGTTTTACATACATTTAAAGGAAGTACAATTCGTAAACTTGTTTTATGAATCGAAAGGGAAATCGTTAGGCTTATTGGTATTGTTATTCATTGCAAATCTTTGGATTACCAATATGTGTGTTTAGTATAACCGCTCATAACTTGTTTATGTATCTTGGTAAAACTATTCACAAGGCATGACTTTTATATTGGTATGACTTTTATTAGTGAAAACAATATTAAGTAATCACCTGAGGTGGTATGATCGATTTGTTGTAATTGGTATGACCAACTCTAGACATTAGGGAACCGATCCTAGTAAGAGGTGCAACCGATCACAAAAGGGGAATCGATCCTTGTAAGAGGTGCAACAAGTTTTTAGTAATTTGGGAACCGATCCTATGAACATGTGCAGCAAATACAAGTTAGATACCATATATATGTGGGAACCGATCCTAGTACCTAGTTAACCAAGTTTTGGTAACTAGTGTGACTAATTCTAGTACCCACATGGAGGTAGAACTGAAACTTTTTTAGGTAGAACCGTGAAACCCATGATTGGTGATTTGAAAGGATAATCAATCACATAGTTCTTGGAAGTCAGATGGACCAATTCTAAACTCGTTTGGAAGTGTGGCAAATCGGTTCCAAGATTGTAAATATGAAAAAGGATTTACAAAGTAAAGATGTCGACATACTTTGAACACGTGCAGTAACGCTTATCTTTTATTGTTCAAAGATATTCCTTAATAGCTAAGGGAGAATCCCGGATCGAAATAAATTGAGAATCTTTTAATTAAGGTTTTTAGTTTTATATGCTTTTAATTTCCAGCAATTAAAATGCATATCTTTAGAAAATAAAAATTGGTGATGTGCATTTACTAATTGGAGATTTTCTACTGAGATTTCGGTCAATATTTGGACAAAGCATTTCCAGGAATTATGGAAACCGAATTTGGAAATATATTGCATATCTTGAGAATATTTTCGGTTTTGGAAATTCCTTGGTGTCCAAAATTCCTTGGTCTATAAATATTGAAGTTTGCATTTTGAGCAAACTAATCCTCAGAGCCAGCAAAACTACCTTATTGTGTTGTTATTGGTGGAGCCGTCTATTCGGAGAGGAAAGTACCCTAATTAGGTGAAATCTCTTACGACCGCTCGTTTTAAAGACTTCTTTGGGATTGGGAAGCTCTACGAGTACCGTTGGTGGGAAACTAGATAATTGTAGTTTATTATTAATTTTCGATTTTTTTTGATTGACTAACGATTGTTGAACTTTGATTGCACCTAGTTTGTTTATGCTTGAGAATCTTCTCTTCTGATATAAGATTCACTCAAACTAGATCGAAGTTTCAACGGGGATCTTTAGACTGTTTGTAGTTCTAAAGACGTCTTGTGATAATACATTGTTAACATACTCCATTCTGTGTGTGATTGATCACAAGAGATTCAAGTTGATTGTGTGCAGGTGTTTATTGAAGATCTAAGAAGATTTGAAGACGAAGAAGATTTCTGATTTGGGTTCATAATCTTTGGTGTGCACAAAACTTGATCGGCTGGGATCCAACTATAATCGGTTTATCTTTGTGATAGATTTGATTGATTAGTTGAGTAAATCGGCATCAATACGTTTCTTTGTGATTCAAAGTATTGATTGCATAGTCTTAATAATTACTTTGGTAGTTGTTGAAAAGATAGATCTAAGGACCTGATAAAGGAGTTTATTGGGATAAACGGAAGAGCCTTTTGTCAAACTCATATCACTTGTTTAAAAAGAGTTGTTACCAAACAGATTTGTTGTTCCTTTACTGTTTGGAATACGAACCAAATGAATTGTTCCAAGTGTGTGACTTATTGCAAGTTGAAGGCGCGGGGATACAGACGGAACTAGGTGAACTATAGGTTTAGTTGCTTGGTCTCAACTATATGAAGTTGGTTTAGATTTTGTATAACGGCTTAATCACGGGAGTATTCAATTCTGGACAAGGTCCCGGGGTTTTCTGCATTTGTGGTTTCCTCGTTAACAAAATCTTGTTGTGTCTTTTAGTTTTCTATTTCCGCAATTATAATTGTTTTATTATAATTAGAAGTAAAATACAAAAATGTTAATTCCTATTTACTTGATAGCAATCCTATTGTGTTTGGTTAAGTCCGAACCTTTTATCAAGTAAACATACTTCGTTGTTGTATTTTCTCGATCTTGTATCCATAATCAATCACACAAGTTATCTTATTGTTGTATTGTCTCGATCTCGTATCCATAGACGATCACACGAAGTGTGAACCGATTAGTTTTATTGTCTCGACTCAGTCCATAGACAATCACTTTCGTAGAAAGGACTTATAGGTGGAAAAGTTTTAGATTGAGGTATATTTGGGTACCCTCGTCTTTTCAATTGGTATCAGAGCAGGCAAACACGAAAAGATCTAACAATTTGTGTTTGGTGCGATCCAACCTATAAGAAATTGAATCTAATGGGTGATTCAATTAACGTAGAGAAAGAAGATGATATACTTCAGAAAGGATGTTTGTTTTCGAAACCTAATAAACAGTTCATCACTGTTAGTTCACTAGTGGAATACATCTCAGGAAATATGAACCATGATGAGTTAATACGAAAACAAATACTTGTGACAAACAAGTCGATTGGATGTGATAATGAGATTAAATTTTTCATAAAGCTTGCTGAAAAATATGATCTAAAGGATAATATATATTATCCATCTGGCGAGAAGATCGTCGGAGAATCTTTGATTCATGAAGATGCTGAATTTAAAGGACTTGAATTTGTTCAAGCCAAAAGGGGTATATTAGTTAAAACAAGGATATGTGATTCTAAACTCCAGAATCTCTTAACTAATATACAACATCGTGATTCTGATAGTCTAACCACTTACAAGAATCAAAATAGATGTGCTTTGAGGGGTAATCCTTTGACTAGTATCCGGTCAAGACCATCTGTCATCCATTATGACAATGATTATCTCTTAGACAGGGGGAAAGATCAACTCAAGCACACAAATACAAATGATTTCAGATCATGTTGTTTTGTTATTGATCAACTGTCTAAAACAGAATCCAGGAAACAATCTCATCAATTGATGTTGTCATATTCCAAGGAATTCCTGGGTCGATATAAGAGTTCTGGTTATTTCACAACTCAAAAAACTTCAAGTCACGCTTATGATCTTGTTCATCGAACTGATCATTCTGTTAAATCAGATCACTCCAGCTATGACACAGTAAAAGAAGTTTATTATGGGAAGAATCCCAAAAGGAAATATATTCGAAAATATCATGATGGATCATGTTCCTCAAATTTTGAGCTATCACAAGCTCACTCCAACAACTGATGTTGGTATTCGAAATTTCTCTAGATGTGCTCAATTCAAATAAAAGGGAAGTTCTTAAAAGGAGCACGAGAATATGAAGGAAGTATAATATCTAAAGTGTTTTTCTATGCTTGGAATACCTTTTCTATTTTTAGAAAAATACTTTCGATCTTTGGAAAGTCCATGAGAAAATTTGGGGAAAATATTTTCAGATCATCTCGATCATACTGGTTCGGAAAAAACTCTTATGATGTTTCCGAAAGTGTATATTTTCACAAATAATATACCTTGATTAGGTATCTCAATCTTGGAAACCAAGTTTTATTTTTTTTATATAAACCATCTATAGGACCGATACTTCCCTCTATGTTTTGTTTGCGGTCAAAGATGGGTGAAAATACTATTGATGTTGAATCTCAACTACGAAAACTTGAAACCTTTCAAGTTGAGCTCAAATGCTATTTCTCGAAAGAACATAAAAAGAATCATATTTATTTTGAACTTATGCTTATGTTAATGGGAGATTTTGAAGTTGCTCGTGAACTCATGAAAGCTGAATGAAAAGTCGCTTGAGTCAAAACTCTTAAAGTTGATCGTGGAAGTTAACCTTTTTGTTTTGAATAAAAAATTGCTTAAAAATTAAGATACATGAGTCAAAACTCTTAAAGTTGATCGTGGAAGTTAACATTTTGAAAAGGAGACTCAATCTAGTAGTTTATGCTTTCTTTGCTTTTCTCTTGTAAATTATGTATTTTACGCTTGTTTTGAGTTTTAAAGAAAGAGAGAACTCAAAAAAAGTCATAACACCGAGGAATTTTCGGTGAATAATGAGAGCACTTCTAAAAATTAAGATACATGATGTAATTCTTAATCAAAGAAAATAGACATCAGTTTTGATTTCGAATTTGTTGATTTTCAATAATTGTATAAGGTTCGAGAAGAAATTAGGTTTTGTTGGTGTGGATTTTATTATGAATAAAACTATCTTATTTATGAATAAAATTATTAGTTGTATAATTTTTCTTGTGATAGTTTTCGTTTTTCTAATAGGAATGATCTTTACATGATTGATTGTAGCATTTGTGCTTGAATGCTTTATCTTAATGCTATGTATGTTTATGGGATGTTTGATTTCGGTTTTCTTAACCTTAATATTCGATCTCATATGGTGTGAACCCTTATGGTTTGGGTGACTTTTTGGTTTAGCGTATTAATTAATTTGTTGTGGATTAAGTTCTAGCCCATGTTGGTAGGCTTTATCAAAGGATCATAAGGGGTTCTGATTGAAACTAATATGTGAAAAAGTCACAATATGTTGAGTCGTTTTGGTTTAGCATAAAAGCATATGAGTTTCGGGGTTTCAACTTTTGCATTGCACTAGTTAAAACCGGTTTTCAACCTTTCTCTGGTAAAGGTTGGTCTTTGTTGTTGTTCTTTTGTTTTGCGAGAGGATGACAACATAATGGGGGAGAGTTCTATCTTGAACTGGTTGTTTAATGACATATCTTAAGGGGAGAAGAGGATGCGGAATATGAGGTAACGAATTTGTTATTAGTTAATCGTTTTCCTGTTTAAGAAAAGCCTGATTTTATTGCATATATTTATTGCTTTTGCTTAACAAAATTTCGGTACAATTGATGTTTATTCCATTATTTGTGTATGGATGGGTGTGTGATTCAATTGTTTTCGGTTAAGAAAAACTATTGTTATCTTGCTTTATTGTTTGGTATCAATTGTTTAGGCTTACAAAATTTTGGTGCAATTGCGATACTTTAATGTCTATGTTGTTTCAATTGCTTCCGGTTGAGGTAAATAATTATACAAGTTGATTTATTTGGTTTGTATGAATTGTTTATGGCTTAACAAAAAGGGTTTTCGGGATGAATTGTTTAGTCCAATTCGATTCTGGATAAGAGAAACTAAGTTAATTCTGATCTAAGTTAGACTTATCAAATTGGAGGTTTCGGTTATTCAAGTTTAATAGGCCTTAACAAGAAATGCTAGTTAACTAACCTAGTACTTGTCTTGTTCAAAAGTGAAAGGTCTAAGTTATTATTTGAATAATTAGAACCTGATGAGAAAAATAGAGTTAATTATGATCTTTATTTTGGTCTTATCGAACAAGCGATTACATTTGTGCAATCGGTTTAGCAAAGGAACTAAAGTGCTTAGTCTAGTTTTGATTTGATAAACTATTAGGGAAAATTGCTTCGGGAAATTGTTTCCTTGGTAACATATCAAAACAAAATTACTTTGTAAGTTTCGTTTTGATATTGGTTATCAAAAATGGTGTGTGGAACCCTCGTGCTTAACTCTTATAGGTTGCAAGTCTTTTGAGATTTATAAGATCCTTTCGGTTTGTCTTTTATTTGCTCGTACCTTTGTCATTTTGTGACAAAAAGGGGGAGAAATATATGGAGTAAACAAGTGATTTGGTATCACTAAGCAAAGGACATTGGTGCTTAAACGTTATATCTAACGAAAGAGTAAAGCATAGACTAGGGGGGAGGAGCATATCATATTGATACTTGTAGTTACATGGACTACAAAGGGATAACAAAGACGTGCGGATTGAAAATCTACCTATCTTACCTTTAGGGGGGTATTAGGTTTGTTATTATAATGTCAATAGCAGCATTTATGGATTGAATGTATACAGGTTATTGTGTTGTTCGAATTTGGGAATCAAGCGCATGTGTAATGAATTCTTGTAATTTGTTTATCCATATGATGTAAGAGTTTTGTCACTAAAATTGACAAAGGGGAGATTGTTAGAGCATAGCTCGGTTGAACCCACCAAGCGTTGGTATGTCAAGTTTGGTTGTCATATTTTAGTGAACCAAAACTCATCTAAAGAGTCGTTTGATTATTTACTAGAGTCAACTTCGTATATGTTTACTAGAAAGTTATTAGGATATGAGACTTACAAGTATTACGTGAAGACTTGAAGAATGTGAAGAAGTAAGGAACTACAACGACGACATCATCCTTCCTCTTGAGGTTAGTAATATTTGACTTGAACTGTTTCATTCCTAACGTATTTTTCAAGTCGTGCATATTGAAAACATAACTTCGAAGCTGTGAATGATTATACTCTAGTTAGACATAGTATTAAGGAATTACAAAGTATAATTACATCTTTTGAATGTATATAGACATCGACATAATCGTTGAAACTGTGATTATGTATAAGTATGGGTGAAGATTTCATCATAGGAAACAATGTTTTACATTCGTTTAAAGGAAGTACAATTCGTAAACTTGTTTTATGAATCTAAAGGGAAATCGCTAGGCTTATTGGTATTGTTATTCATTGCAAATCTTTGGATTACCAATATGTGTGTTTAGTATAACCGCTCATAACTTGTTTATGTATCTTGGTAAAACTATTCACAAGGCCTGACTTTTGTATTGGTATGACTTTTATTAGTGAAAGCGATCTTAAGTAATCACCTGAGATGGTATGATCGATTTGTTGTAATTGGTATGACCAACTCTAGACATTGGGGAACCGATCCTAGTAAGAGGTGCAACTGATCACAAAAGGGGAATCGATCATTGTAAGAGGTGCAACAGGTTTTTAGTAATTGGGGAACCGATCCTATGAACATGTGTAGCAAATACAAGTTAGATACCATATATATGTGGGAACCGATCCTAGTACCTAGTCAACCAAGTTTTGGTAACTAGTGTGACTAATTCTAGTACCCACATGGAGGTAGAACCGAAACTTGTTTTGGTAGAACCGTGAAACCCATGATTGGTGATTTGAAAGGATAATCAATCACATAGTTCTTGGAAGTCAGATGAACCAATTCTAAACTCGTTTGGAAGTGTGGCAAATCGGTTCCAAGATTGTAAATATGAAAAAGGATTTACAAAGTAAAGATGTCGGCATACTTTGAACATGTGTAGTAACGCTTATCTTTTATTGTTCAAGGATATTCCTTAATAGCTAAGGGAGAATCCTGGATCGAAATAAATTGAGAATCTTTTAATTAAGGTTTTTAGTTTTATATGCTTTTAATTTCCAGCAATTAAAATGCATATCTTTAGAAAATAAAAATTTGTAATGTGCATTTACTAATTGGAGATTTTCTACTGAGTTCGGTCAATATTTGGACAAAGCATTTCCAGGAATTATGGAAACCGAATTTGAAAATATATTGCGTATCTTGAGAATATTTTCGGTTTTGGAAATTCTTTAGTGTCCAAACTTCCTTGGTCTATAAATATTGAAGTTTGCATTTTGAGCAAACTAATCCTCGAGAGCGACAAAACTACCTTGTTGTGTTGTTACTTTTGGAGCCGTCTATTCGGAGAGGAAAGTACCCTAATTAGGCGAAATCTCTTACGACCGCTCGTTTTAAAGACTTCTTTGGGATTGGGAAGCTCTACGAGTACCGTTGGTGGGAAACTAGATAATTGCAGTTTATTATTAGTTTTCGATTGATTTGATTGACTAACGGTTGTTGAACTTTGATTGCACCTAGTTTGTTTATGCTTGAGAATCTTCTCTTCTGATATAAGATTCACTCAAACTAGATCGAAGTTTCGACGGGGATCTTTAGATTGTTTGTAGATCTAAAGACGTATTGTGATAATCCATTGTTAACAGACTCCATTCTGTGTGTGATTGATTACAAGAGATTCAAGTTGATTGTGTGCATGTGTTTATTGAAGATCTAAGAAGATTTGAAGGCGAAGAAGATTTCTGATTTGGGTTCATAATCTTTGGTGTGCACAATACTTGTTTCGGCTGTAAAATGATCCAACTATAATTGGTTTATCCTTGTGATAGATTTGATTGATTAGTTGAGTAGATCGACATCAATACGATTCTTTGTGATTAAAAGTGTTGATTGCAAAATCTTGACACTTACTTTGGTAGTTGTTGATAAGATAGATCTAAGGACCTGAAAAAGGAGTTTATTGGGATAAACGGAAGAGCCTTTTGTCTAACTCATATCACTTGATTGAAAAGAGTTTTTGCCGAACAGATTTGTTATTTATTTACTGTTTGGAATACGAACCAAAGGAATTGTTCCAAGTGCGTGACTTATTAACAAGTTGGAGGCGCAGTGATATAGACATAACTAGGTGAACTATAGGTTTAGTTGCTTGGTCTCAACTATACGAAGTTGGTTCAGATTTTGTATAGCGGCTTAATCCTTAAAGTATTCAATTCTGGACATGGTCCCGGGGTTTTTTCTGCATTTGCGGTTTCCTTGATAAGACACATAACCTGAGTTAAGATCGGTCATACCATCTCATGGTGATTACTTAGGATCGGTTACACCAATTACCAGGACCGGTCATACCAAATCATCAGTATAGGCATTGTGATCGGTTATACTAAGACACATAACTTGAGTTAAGATCGGTTCCACCAACTCACACATATTGGTCATCCAAAGATACGCAGTGAATAGCCGGACCAATAAACCTATTGATTTCCCTTTCGATTCACGAAACAAGTTCATAAATGTACTTCCTTTAAACAAATGTAAAACATTGTTTCCTAGGATGAAATATTCACCATAACCCATTCACATAAGCATAACACTATATACAAGATTATGTCAATGTCATATCTACGAAGTTCAAAAGATAAGCGTTATACTTCATAGTCCAATTCCTTAATACTTTGATCATACTATTATGATCATGCCACATCATTAGAGTATTATATACAATATGTAAAATATATAAAGCTTCACAGTTATGTTTTCAATATAGCACGACTTGAAAGATACGTTAAAAATGAAACAGTTCAAGTCAATATTACTAACCTCAAGTGGAAGGATGATGTCGTCGTCGTAGTTCGATACTTCTTCACATTCTTCCGGTCCTCGGACTAATACTTGTGTATCTTAACATTCATAGACTTTCTAGTCTAACCTAAACAAAGTTGACTCTAGTATTTAATCAAGCGACTCCAGATGAGTTTTGGTACTAAAATATGACAACCAAACTTGACATACGAACGCTTGGTGAGTTCAACCGAGCTATGATTTAACAAATTACTTATCTCCTAAACCAATACTAGCATTATATTAAATCAATAAATTCATCCAGTTGGACACCTAAACAATCTATTAATCAATCATCAATATTGATAATCGTATAAACGAGCGATAATCAAATGAAGAACATCAAAATAGATTAATATAATAACTCAAATCTTGTCTAGAAATTAGAATTCATCCTCAATTAATTGGTATATAGATACTCATGGATGTAGTAGCATCCATGTTATACATATAAAAAAAATGAAAAGATATCGCTCAGAAACCCTTGCTTTTTGCTCCGTTGTTGTTCCTCCTCTCAAATTCCTCCAAAGTTGTGTAAAAAGATCCATTCTAATTGTTATGGAAGCCCTCTTATATAGTAATAGCGATATATAGGTCTTAGAATCCATCCCGGACCAAGTATCCTTGATTTGGAAGTCAAAATACGTCAAAATAGACCCAATAGGTTTGTCTCAGTCGGCATGCATATGTGATTTTCAATGAGCAATGCCAACTCTCCACCCCAAAACTTGCTTTTGTCGGCACTGTCGATTTCATGTGAGAAATGCCGATTGTATGGGTCAAAAATACATCTTCTCTGCCCGAAATCTGCTATAGTCGGTATATGTAGTAGCAATGCCGAATGTAGTGTTGTAGATTGTAGTTTTTCGTCTCGACTATTTTGGCCGTAACTTCTTCTTCCAAAATCGGAATGATCTCATTCTTTCGCCATTCACTTTGCATTTTCATTTTCCTAAAAATGGTATCAAGAACTTATGCATTTGAGTGGGTTGAACTTGGTGATTGACTCTTCTCGTGTTTTTGAGCATTTTTTGCTCCATTTCGTCGCACTTCTTCCACTTCTCTTGCCTCTAGACACTTAGATACTTGGAGTACTCCACTTCCTAGATATCCTATAGACATTTCCACTGTTACTGAGATGATTCACCTAATAGAAACAAATAAAGGAAAATAAAAGTAATAACAAGATGATATGCAAGATTTATAGCTAAAACAAGTATGGAATGGACACTAAAATCATGTAAATTACGCACTTATCATTAATAAAAGCTAATGTGAGACTAATATAACGTTTACTGGAATCTAATGTTGTTTGATAAAACATAAGGGTAGTGCAAATACAAAGACATTTATAATCTAATGACAACATAACGATGGTGGAATCAGTTCATACACTTAATCAATCTACTCCAACTTAAAACACGAAGGACATTCCCAAAAATGTTTTCCATATGAGTCTTCCTCTGTAGAAGTGTGAAAATGCATAAAAAATTTGCAACCAGGGCTTGAGGATTCACTAATCATATGTTTTGTAAACTATGGTTCTCCGTAGTGGTCGTGCTGCAGATTCTTCAGCTTGACTTTAAGCTTCAAGTTTTTCCACGATGTTGCTTCTCTGTAGTGGTTGTGTCGTGGATTCTTCTATCTGGTTTTAAGTTTCAAAGTTTTTCCATGATTTTGATACCTTTTCATCTTCTTGCTCCTTCATAACATCATCCAACATTCGTGGTTCTTCAGGACAGTTAGGATCTTGACATTGCAAATACCCGAGTGTTTCTAGTTGTGATTCAATGACCATTCTGTTAGATGAATAACCAACTTGTGGACAATTTGAATACATCCAAGGGCATTGCATCAAACTATGGTCATCCATGAAACATAATGGGCAAACCTCTTTTTTTTCCACACATACAATTTATTTTCCTTTGCTTTTAGAAAACATAGCGTTGGTTGAGAACGCTTTCGGTTGAGAATGTTTGGAAAATATTGGTTACAATGTATTATTTATATAAGGAAATATATGACAGTTAATAATTAAGCCGTTATCTCGTCTCACATTGAGCCGATCATCCTTGGTTGAGCCGACAATGGCTAGTCTCATCCAATGACTCTTATTCCACTATGTATAAAATTCAAATGGTTTCAAATCCAAAATCACACCTTTTAATCTTTCATTCTCAAAAAAATTTATGCTAGAATTCGTGGTCCTAATTTACTAAAGAAGAGGATTGAGCTGAACATAATGTTAAGCGCGATTAAGACATGTCGGAAACCAAAATGTTGGTGGTTCGTATGGTCGTTTTCAATCAATTAATCGCGAGGTCACGCGATTTCTTGACCATGTAAGGGAAAATGATCGAGAAAAATTTAACGGTGTAATTGAAGCTAAAGTGATCCAAATAGCTCTGGATGAATGGCAGAAAACTCATAATAAACCTTTTCTTTACGAAGCTTGTTTCAAAATCCTTAAGTTTGTTCCATCTCAATCACATCTTTACTGCACTCGAAGGGATCTCCCTGTCTTTACTATGGAAAAAGATGTTACTCTTATTCGATGTTGGATACATATTTTATCAAGAAATATGACCATTGACTATTTCTTCGAAAGAGTGTTGCAAAGATTTGTAGCGTTGCGAAATGAATATTTACGAAATAGCAAGAGCCTAAAGATAAGATCTACATTCATCGGTAAGGAGGTCAAACGTTATACATAAGTTTTATGGATGGTTCACCATGATAATTCTGGATTGTCCAACGAAGAAATGGTGAGTATCTTAATACCTTTGTCCTCATTGAGCAACTGCATCATAGTTTAATTAAAATCATATTAATTAACTTGTTGTTTATCTGTTTATCAGAAAACCATGGCTCAATCCCAGTTTATTGAAGAAGTGAGATTAAGCATTTCGAATGGTTGATGTTATTGTTGTCATTATGAAATCAAGTTACTATATATGTAAGTCTAAATGTAACAAGTATCGCTTAACATAAAATGGAAATTAACTTTTGCGGTCTAAATATTTTCATTAATTAATATTATTGTGTTAGAGCATAGCTGGTTGAACTCACCAAGCGTTGGTATATCAAGTTTGGTTGTCATATTTTAGTATTAAAACTCATCTAGAGTCGCTTGATTAAATACTAGAGTCAACTTCATTTATGTTAGACTAGGAATGTTGAGACATACAAGTATTACTCCTAAGAACTGAAGAATGTGAAAAAGTAACGAACTACAACGACGACATCATCCTCCACTTGAGGTTAGTAATACTGACTTGGACTGTTTCATTCCTAATGTATCTTTCAACTCGTGATATATTGAAAACATAACTTCGAAGCTGTATATACTGTACATATTATATATAATACTCTAGTGATGTGACATGATCATAATAGTATGATCATAATATTAAGGAATTAGACTACGAAGTATAACGCTTATCTTTTGAACTTCGTAGATATGGCATCGACATAATCTTGTATATAGTGTTATGCTTATGTGAATGGGTTATGGTGAAGATTTTATCTTAGGAAATAATGTTTTATATTTGTTTAAAGGAAGTACATTCATGAACTTGTTTTCTGAATCAAAAGGGAAATTAATAGGCTTATTGGTCCGGCTACTCATTGCACTCTGAAATTTCCTCCTTAGTATTAAGCCAGTTGTTGTCTTCATCTTAAAGAAATATGCCCTAATCATTCGAGAACCCCGTTCTCAAAACAAAAACAAAAATCTTTATCTTTATGGCCTTGTTTGGTAAAATTTATGATTATCTATTTATGATCATGGATAAATGATTTTGATATAATCATTTTAAAAATAAAATTTTCCAAACACTTTTTTTTTTCTTCAGATAATTGATTATCTTAGAATGATAATCTCAAAAAGGAGAGAAAAAAACAATGATCTAGGGTAATTTTTTAGTCCTATGTTGTTTTTTTGTCATTCTCTTGATAGTTTAAAGAAAATAAGAATAAAGAATTCAATTTGAATTCCTTATAAAAAATAATTGATTATAATAAATTTTCGAAACAACATTTTCCTCTTTATGGAAATAATAGATTTTTTCAATTATCATTAAAATAAACAATTATTATAATGGTTGTAATATAAAATCCATTAAAATAATTAATAATTAAAATAAAATTAGCGGGATAATCCATTAAAACTCTCTATGTAATGTTAACGAGATTTTTTTTCTTAGAAATGCTCTCCACCACATATCACTGTCGGCAAAACGGAACTAGTTGTATTACTGATGACTCTTTTACTTTATTTATTTTTTGGTTGAATCGTTGGCATCTCATTGTACATGCTTCAAAAAGGAAAAAAACAAAAAAAACATCCAACTGTACTATCTTTCATGTAACCACTAATCAGAAAGATAGTTTGGGAAAATACTCTGGCATTCATGGTTACTTATTACATCTCGGATCATAGCACAGAAGACTCCGTCCACGACCATGGCAATGGGTACGAAAACCAGCTTAATCCATGGTGCCACGTGTCAAGCTACAAACTGTCCCAGCTCCTATATCTGTCGTTTTAATTCAAAACTTATCAGCCGTTAGATTTGATATGTGGGTCCCGAACAAAAGGTCCATTTTATTTCGACAAATTCTGAGACAGAAAAAAGAACCAAAAAGAATTAAATTCGAGGTGTTTTTGTTGTATTTGGAGTGAGAAATTGGAGCGTTACATAGAAGCAGAAGAAGAAAAGGAACCTCATTTAGTGAAGATTAAGGAGTTATATTGTCTGGGTTATTCTTTGTTTGCCTGTTAAGTAATTGTCGGAAGAACCCATTGATTGATTTCCATAAGAAGAAGAAAGAAGAAGAAGAACAAGAGGAAGAGGAAGAGACTTATTTGGTTTTGAGATATGGATACGAAGAAGAACGACAAGGATGTCATTCGTTTAGAACGAGAATCTGTTATTCCTGTTTTAAAACCTAGAATTATTATGACCCTGGCTAACCTCATAGGTACTACTCCTCCTCCTCTTCCTTTGATTAAACTTTGAAAATAGCCTTCTTTTATTTTCGGTTGTGTAAAACTTTTGATTTTGATTCGTGGGGATTTCATTTGAAACCCGTAAGGCAAGCAATCGCCCTACTTGAATTGATTTTCGTATTCTGTATTTAGTTTTTAAATTTGTTTGGATTTGGGTTACTGTTAATTTTCAGGAGTGCAGTCCCCCCACCATGGCCTTAATACCTAATGTGTTTTTTTTTTTTTTTTTTTGGTAACCAGAACATGGGAATGATAGGGCTGAGTTTCTTAAGCTATGTAAGAGAGTTGAATACACTATTCGAGCATGGTATCTTTTACAGTTCGAGGATCTTATGGTAAGTCTTTTTGTATGTGCCCTTGGCTGTTATTTACTCTCAGCTCTTATTAGTGATGTTTTTATTGTATGCTTTTTCATGTGGTTTGAAGCGTAATGTGCAATATGTTTTTGTAGCAATTGTACTCCTTGTTTGATCCTGTTCATGGAGCTCAAAAATTGGAGCAGCAGAACTTGTCTTCCGCCGAGATTGATGTCCTCGAACAGAATTTTCTCACCTACTTATTTGAGGTTAGTTGCCTTTGCTTTGTGTTCCTACCATGTGTAGTAAGAAAACGATTTGGTAGATCATAAACTAGTTTGACGCATGTATATATATTAGTAAATATACTTGCACACACAAAGGGATGAAATCCCTTAAAAACTACTAGAATCGCTCAAGCAAGAGAAAGGAGGAGATGCATGTTTATCAGGCCATTGTAAAATCATTTTCTAGTTTTTCGTGTGTGTGGAAACTGAACTATCTGTGCAACTTAGTTACAACATCGCGCTTTAAAATTGATTCTAGCCATTAACACCTTAAACGATTGGACGCCCAGTCGGTAGTGTATGCCTTTCAAAATATGGTAACCTTGTGACCAAGGAGAAGCCAGGCTCGAAACTCTAGTCTGATATTCTCAAACAATCTTAGAGGCAAGAATCTTAGAAATAGTTTTAAGTGACGAGATCCAATCTTTGGATGGGGGCAGCCTTTTGCATTGAGCTTCTCAGTTTAGGGATCAAGATTCAAAAAGTGGATATTGATTGTCGCATTCGGTAAACATTTATGATACATGCAATGGGTTCACTCGATGTGTATGAGCATATCCCGCAGTTTATTAGATATGATACCTTGGGAAGTTGCTTCTTTTTGATTGAGAATTTTCCTTTGTATGTTATCATTTGGATGTATGCATTTTTCTTATGTTTCTTCATGCAGGTGATGAGCAAGAGTAATTTCAAAGTCACAACTGACGAGGAAATCGAAATTGCACACTCTGGGCAGTATCTTTTAAATCTTCCTATCAAAGTAGATGAATCGAAGGTTGAAACTTTATGCAATATTTCTCTGTTACCGTCTAAAATATCCATCTCATGAACTAATATTTCTAGCATTCAACCCCTTAGTTATAATCCCCATTTTTACCTTTGATTGGATGTAGCTGGACAAAAAGCTTTTGAAAAGGTATTTTGAAGAGCATCATCATGAAAACCTCCCAGAGTTTGCTGATAAGGTACTACCGAAGTGTATCATTATGATGGTGCTATTTTTATCTTCTTTGTTTTCGTTTGTTGTGTTCTTTATCCGGCTTGGTGCATCTTTTTCTTCATTCAAAAGTCCTTTGGTTTGGTGCTTGTTTTCATGTGAAGTATATAATCTTTCGTCGCGGCATTGGAATTGATCGCACAACTGATTACTTTTTCATGGAGAAAGTGGATATGCTCATTTCACGCCTATGGAGGGGTTTGCTCAGAATAACCAGGTAACTATCAGTTGTAGCATGACTAAAAGTAAAATCATAGAGATTGTTCTGATCATATTGCGGGCAGTTCTCTTCCTTCGAATTTATCTAGAATAAAACTCAAACCACTTCTGTAGTTAGAGTAGTACAAATTTTAGTTAGGAACTACAGATAATTGTGTCGGGTTGTATAGGTTTTATCTGTTTCATAGAAACTTCAATTATCTTTTCTTTTTATTCATTATTTTTGTGGATTTTGGTGTTTGTAGACTTCAGCGCTTCTTTGTCAGAAAGCCAAGTATAAAAACCAAGAAAGAACCTAAGGAAACTGATGAATTAATCCCTGATGGGGACCCAGACGATCTATTTGTTGAACGGATTCGAATTGAAAATTTGCAGATCAGGTTTCCATTGGTTCTTCATTGCACTTATTATTCTATTTCCTATGTTATTGTATTTTGTGACTGAAACAGGATATTTTCTATGACTTCTTTGACCAGCACAAGGAATATGCTCAACAAAATCACAATACAAGAACCCACCTTTGACAGGATGATCGTTGTGTACAGGTACTGTTTTAGCTACATTTATCCATCACATGATAGAAGATACAGTCTCTTCTATCTTTTCATTATAGGGTGACTCGAGGATAACTCGGGTAATATTTCAAAAAGATTAGAGGATAAAAGGATTCACATGTTTTAACTATTGAACTTGATCTGTTCAACTAAGTGAAGCTGAAATTATACAAGTTCAGGGTCCTTGTAGGGCCACAATAATATGAGTAATGTCTTAGTGATGATCTGATTAGTATGGTATTTCTATAGGCAAGCAAGTAGCAAAACGAAAGAAGAACGAGGAATATTCATAAAGCATTTTAGAAACATACCCATGGCTGATATGGAGCTCGTTCTGGTTAGTCTATACATTTCAATTACTTTGGTATTGCATTGGCAGCGTTGATTGCTATTGTTTTTCGTTTTACTAACTTTACCTTGGTTATTTTTTGAATTTTCTTAACAGCCAGAGAAGAAAAATCCGAGTTTAACCCCGATGGACTGGGTCCAGTTCCTTGTTTCTGCTGTCATTGGACTGGTGTGCTACTTATATCTCGAAACTCCAGTTTTTCTATGATTGCTTTTTCCTCTCTAACTAACTATGGCGTGTCCTTTTTCTTTTTCTTTTTCTCAGGTTACTCTTGTTGGTACAATTGAAAGCCCCAAAAATGATTTCTGGGTTATGGTTGCTATTATCTCTGCACTAGGTGGCTATTGTGCAAAGATATATTTCACGTTAAGTCCTCACTGCTCCTGACACTTTCATAATTCGTTTTGGTTATTATTGTCAGACTGGTTCAAGATCTGCTTCTTTTTGCTTATCATTAACATAGTGAAAGTTCTATTTAATGTCACAGATTTCAGGCAAACATGGCAGCATATCAGAATTTGATCACAAAATCGATGTACAATAAACAACTGGATAGTGGGAAGGGAACTCTTCTGCATTTGTGTGATGACGTGATTCAACAAGAAGTATGTGCCAGTTCCATTTCTTAATTACCAGTTCTCAACTCGACACATAAAAACTTATAATTTTAGTTTTACGTAATTCAGTGACTCATGTTTGTATTTCTTTGTAAACACCTAAGATTATCATGGTTCAATGTTCAGGTAAAGGAGGTGATCCTTGCATTTTTCATTTTGATGGAACAGGGTAAAGCTACTAGAGAAGTAAGAGTCACCATTATACTCCTAAGTTTCTAAGTTCCTATTTAGAGTATAGCTGAAATAACTAAACTTGAGCTCCGAATGGTTGTACTATGCTATGTAGGATCTTGACCTCAGGTGTGAAGAACTAATAAAAGAAGAGTTTGGTGAGAACTGCAATTTTGATGTTGATGATGCAGTACAAAAGTTAGAGAAACTCGGCATTGTCTCGCGGGTAAGATTTATTACTCTCGTTTAGCGATTAAACTGAAAATGAAACTAAAATAGTTTCACAAACACCTTGGACCCTTGGTTAGACTTCTGAAGCGATGCAAGTGTCATTGTTTTCATTTACACGGTCTGAGTACAGAAACACTGTCTGAAATACCTGTGAATCCTATTTTGGGATGACTTTGTTAAAAATGTATTCATTTCTACATTCAACTTTGGTTGTGTGTTCTGGTTTTCCGTGAATTTCAGGATACTATTGGAAGATTCTACTGCGTAGGTCTGAAACGTGCTAATGAGATAATTGGTACCACGACTGAAGAACTGGTGATGAAGGCAAGACAGGGTGCTAATCCCGGGGCATGAGGGTATCATTTCAGGTTGTGATCTTTTTTCATTCTTTCACATATGAAGAGATGAATGGGGTCTTCTCTCCTCTCTTCTCCTGGGTGTATGTAATGATGGACCTGCATGTGCAGAGTTTCATACGCCATTTTGTGTTTGCTTGTCTGAAATGCCACAAAAAGGATATATACACTGATTTTTTTAATTGATTCATTTTTTATTATTTTTTTGTGAAATGAATTTTTTATTTTATTTTTATTTTTTGAAGGAAAAATATTATACCAATTACCAGAAAAAGATTATATTAATTTTGTGTTATGTACATCCCCAGACCAGAGAGGGTTCAAGCACTTATCACACTTATGTCTAGGGCCAAATGCAATTTTTTTATTTAATTAGTACACTGTTATTGTTTCCCTGTATGTGTTCATCTCTGAAATGCCATAAAAAGGATTTATACACTGATTTTAATCGATTCTTTTTGTGAAAATGATTTTTTTATTGAATTGGTACATTGTTAATATATTTCTAAGAAAGCTGTATTCCATGTTGAGAATATGGTCATCGGTTTCATTTTCCTAGCAAGGACTCTGGCTAATATCTTAAGGCTATTTGGTACTGAGAGAGTTGCAGATTTTCCTTGTTTATCCGCCTACTTTTGTTTGAATGACGATCAAGATTTTGTAGTGAACATGTTCATGGGTGGTAACTGAAAAATACTTGCCAGTACTCTTTTACTATTAGTATTATTCTTTTTTCCAAGAATGGCTTGTAACTTTTAGGGTCAATGTGTTTTAGTGCCCAACTGCAATATGATGTACACCTGTGTGGGAGAAAGGAGCCTAAATTGCAGTTTCCTGCTGTCAAGACAGATATTTGAGAGGTTTCCACAATTCTTCGAGTGAGTGTGAGTGAAGAGGAAAAACACTGCGAATATGGGATAGAGCTCAAGTAATCTTGATATCAAACAAAATGGGGATTTGCTACAAAATCATCTCCACCAACTTGTTTGTTCCATTGATAACCGGCTTCCATGACAGGAGAATTTCCCAACAACTGTATGCCCCGTGGACAAAAGAATATGAAGACAGCATCCATCATAAATGCTCATATATAAGTAAGAGCAAAAAGAAATGTACAACAAATCTAACAACAGGCTTGTGAGCCTAATTTTTGTTACCGTGAGTTATATTAACTATCCTACTTGATATGGTACTGGTGTCTAACGAGTAGCAAATCTTGGTTCCGCATTCCTCAACTGAAGTGAACATAATGAACATAAAAGCCTGCGTGATTGATTCTGCAGTGGAAGAAGAAAATAAAGTTAATAGTTTTCACTTGAAAAGAGATGCGGGAAAATTTAAGCAACAAATGGAATGATCTTTGAGGGTACTAACCACAAATATCAGCCACGGAGAGGCAATATTGTTAAATATGTTCAAATGCAATAAGTTCCCTATTGTAGGTGCCTGTAAATAACAATAGTGGTCAATTAAAGGAAGAGTAGAAGCGTTGGTATTTCAAACTGCCATAAAGAACTAACTCAAGCTACAGCTTTTTAACGTAGTTGCAAAAAAATGCCTATTTAGGAGTTGGCCCTTTTGCACAATATATACATTTTTAATAGAAATCTCAGAAATTGAAGATTATAAGTACCTTTTGTACAAACATGTGGGCAAGGGAATGGACAACTGAGATTTTAAGCTAGCAGCTGTGCAGAGCATGATTTTCAGCTTTCAGGAATTTTCAACTGTTTCAATGTTGCCAACACGTGCTTCATGGACGGTCTGATTGAGAGTGACTCCACAGTGCAGTCCGATGCAAGACTTAACATAACTAACAAATTCTCCTTAGGCCCTACTTCCCACAGCTCAGGAGAGAAAAAGTCGGACGAGCGCCCTTCATTTATCAACAAGTTCCCCCATGCAACTATGTTAAATCCATTCCCATAATTAGAAAATGCTGGATCCAGACATTTCTTCCCTGACATCAATTCCAAAAGCACGACACCAAAACTATACACATCGGCTTTATCAGAAACCCTGCAGGTGGTTGCATACTCCGGTGCCACATACCCAAATGTACCAGCTACATCAGTAGTAGCATGGGTTTCAGAAACTTCTAGAAGTCTCGCAAGCCCAAAATCCGAAAGGTATGCATTAAGATCTTCATCAAGCAAGATGTTGCTAGGCTTGATGTCCCGATGAACTATCCGAGGAACACAGTAATAGTGAAGATAAGTTAGTGACTGCGCTATGTCTAGGGCTATTTTGTGTATCACTTGCCACTTCACATTTTCCCCTGATCTTTCATGGATGAAGGTTTGAAGATTTCCACCTGAGAGATAATTGTAGATTAGCAACATCTCAGATTCTCCCATATAATATCCAATAAGAGTTACGAGGTTTTTATGTCTAATCCTTCCCAAAGTTCTAATTTCTGCATCAAACTGTTGAATCCCTTGGAATCTTCCAATTGCCAGCCTCTTCACAGCTACCAGGAAACCTGGAACCAGCTCAGCCTTGTAAGTAGCTCCAAAACCACCGGTGCCGATCAGGTTCCTAACACTGAAATTTCCTGTTGCTCTAACCACACTATCATAATTCAACTTAGTAGGAACTTCTGTAAATGTCACAACTACTTTGCTTTTGAGACTGGAAATTCTGGCTAGACCAAGTTTTTTCCTCCTACAAACCAGGACCAGAATCGTTGTCAGGAAAACAAGAACTATGATAGATGCGGAAGTTACGAGCCCAATCACAATAGTCTTAAGTTTGTTTTTATGGCGCGTATGTCTATGGATCTCTAGCGGAATGGGAAGTCCTGCAGGAGGTGCAGCGTTTGGATCAGGGCATGGTTGTAGAAAATTATTCCCTTTGAAGCCATCACAGTCGCTCACAAGTTGAAGATGAGGAATAACACCAGAAAGGTTGTTGTAAGAAACATCCAGCTTCATAAGATGGGAAAAAGTTGAAAATGATGTGGGAATCTTCCCTGACAGGTTGTTATGATCCAGCAACAATTCTTGAAGGTTTGTGGCGTTTGCCAAACTAGGAGGTATGGTTTCTGATAGAGCATTTCTTGATAAATCTAGAACCGTAAGTAAATGCAAATTACCGAGCTGAGCAGGAATTTGTCCGACCAAATTATTTCCACCCAGAAGAATCAACCTCAGATGGTTCAGCTTCTCCAATGTGTATGGCAGAGACCCAGTCAACATGTTTCCCCTCAGGTCAAGATAATGAAGCATCTCGGAAGAACCAATACTAGAAGGAATTGATCCACTAATCTGATTGGAAGCTGCCTGAAACCCAATTAACCTCAAGCAATCAAAAAGCAAATCTTGTGAAATCCCACCCGATATATTGTTGAAACTTAAATCGACTGCAAAGCTCTCCAAGCCTGTGCAGTCAGTAAAAAGAGCGCCTGGAAGAGACCCGTTAAGCTGATTATTGTTCAGTAATAACCTGTAGGAGGGTTTAATGTTACTTGGTGTGAGTCCACCTCCTAAGTAGAACAACGGTAAAGGATATGTGAAGTTATTCCGACTAAAATCATGATGGACTACAAAATCAGTAGTACCCAATTCCACCATATTAATCTGTGAACTCCAATGAGGTATCACAGAGATTTCGAAGTTTTCTTTCTCATTAACATAATTACCTTGACTAAACACCTTCACACTGTTAGAGCAATCACTTTTTGCAAATGCTGGTATTGAACCTGATAACGAGTTATGACTAACATTGAAGTAAACCATACACGGCACATGCAGCTGCGAAGGAACGAACCCCAACAAAACATTCGAACTCAAATCCAGAAATGAAAGATTCTTACACAGCCCCAACCCTTCCGGTATCATACCAGTAATATAATTCTGCCCAAGATTAAGCACTCGCAGTTTACACGAATCTCTCCAACTACTTGCCAATCTACCTCCAAGATTCGCTCTAGGTGCCCAGAAAACCTCAAGATTCGGCAACATCAATACCTCGTAAGGAATCCCTCCCACAAATGCATTAAATTCTCCTCTTCCACTCTCTTCCTCACTACCATCAAGCAAATTACTCAACACAACCACCTCTAACTTCCTACAATTCCCCAACTCCTTGGGCACCCTCCCAGTAAGACTATTCCTCGAAACATCAAGAACCCGTAGCTCCTCAATATTTCCGATTTCCACCGGAATCCTCCCTTCAAGTACATTTTCATCCACTAACAACTCCTTAAGATTCGAACAATTCCCAATCTCCGGCGGTATCCTATTCACTAAAAAATTCCCGGCCAATTTCAAATACTCAAGTGATTCACATCTAGTACTAACATCAACCTTAATCCCACCACTAAGTTCATTAAAACTCAAATCCAAAACCCTAATCCTACTGAAACCAATCAATCCCTTAGGTATAACACCATTTAACATATTATAAGACAAATTAAGTAGTCTAAGATTAAACAATTGATTATTATTAAACAACTCACCCGGAATCTCACCGGTGAAATTATTCCCTTGTAATTCCAGAACTTGAAGAAACTTAAGATTCCCAATCTCCTTTGGTATCTCACCATAAAACGCATTATTAGCTAAACTCAAAACACGCAGCTCAGTAAGGCCACCAACATCAACAGACAACTTCCCGGAAAGTAAACCTCCGGAAATGTTCAAAGAAACGGTAACATTATTCTCACAAGTAACACCATACCAAGAACAATGATTCAAGGAACTCTTCCCGTCCCAATCTGATAAAGTGTTAAGTGAATCTCGCTGAATCGAGTTCTTTATTGAAAGCAGATATTCAGAATCGTTAACTGATTGAGAATCAGACACTGGCAGCAGAAGATAAAGAATCATCAAAAACCAAGAAAATATTAATAATCCCATGGTTAAACAAACTTCCGTTTTAGTTTGAGAAAGAGAGAGTTAACATGAGATGAGAAGGAATCTGACACACAACAACCACAACGGCATAGTCGAGGAGGAGGAGGAAAGGAGAAAAAAAGGATTGAGTTGTGGTGGGTGTGTCAGAGAGAAACGGTGGTGGACGGAGGAATGAGGAGGAGGAGGAGTAGAAGACAAGAAGAGATTGGGCGTTAACAACGGAGTTTAAAATTTTTGTTTGTGTCAGTCACATGGTGATTTCAGTTTTTCTTGCGATTTTATTTTTTATTTTATTTGTTTTTTTGAATTTCAAAACGAAAATGAAATGCTTTCGCTTGTTTTGTACTCATTGTTTTATTATCTTTAAAACTTGATAATAATATCTCACGAGTCACACTCGGCTTTAACACTCTTTGTCTCGGAGTTTGCATGATTTTCTGGGAAGGTTTCTAATGTTCAAAAATGGTATTGTACCGTTTAGATTCCGATGTGCTATGTAAATGAAATCTGGCAGGAAATAATAGGATACTACTGTGGAAAAGTAATAGAAAATTTACACTAAATCGGATTAGTTGTTTCTCTTGTATGGTTTATAAAATTACACCACATACTCCATAAGTTAACGAGTTGCCTGATCAAATCAAATACTCCATAAGTTAACGAGTTGCCTGATCAAATCAAAGTTTGAAATTTGTTTGGATGAGCTTGTCATTGTTTGTGAATGTGCAGAGATTTTAAACATGTGGATATGTAAAATTTGTAAATCTTTCGTGTCAACTAAAAATTGTTATTGTCTAGATTGAAATCCCAGTTTCTTTTCGAACTTTCACGTAAAATTCAATAAAGTTTAAATAAGGTTGTTTTAAAATAAGGTTTATTATCATCACTTCCATTTTGGCAAGTAAACTATGGCGGAGGTATTTCGATGAAATCGGTTTGGGATGCGAATTATTAGGATCGCCTGAACGGAATGCTGCATAAATTCATTTTACATACACAATAGTTGGTTAACTTTGTAAATGAAATCTGGCCGGAAATAATAGGATACTACTGTGGAAAAGTAAATGAAAATTTACACTAAATTGGATTACTTGTTTTTCTTGTATGGTTCATAAAATTACACCATACTCTCCGTAAGTTAATGAGTTGCCCGAACAAATTAAGTTTAGAAATTTATTAAGATGAGTTTGTCATAACTTGTGAATGTGTAGAGATTTTAAACATGTGGATATGAAAAATTTGTAAATATTTTATTTCAACTAAAAATTGCTATTGTCCAGATCATGGTTTTTAAAAGCGCCGCTTCACGCTAAGCTTCGCTCCAGATTTTTCCAATTCGCTCCGAAGCGTAATTATGAAGCAAATCTACCATGAAGCGCCGCTTCACGTTACGTTTCGTACGCTTCGCTTCAGATTTTTCCAATTCGCTCCGAAGCAAATCTACATGAAGTGGAAGATTCTTTTAATTGATGTGCTTTTTGACTTAGACAAGTCATTTCTAGGGGGTTTCGAACCTCCAACTTACTTAAACTAGATTGAACCACTGTGCGACGCTACTGTTTTTGAATGTTTTTGAAATTAATTGGACTTGTATTAAATTTATACAATTATTATTTTTCTAAATATTAAATTATTAATAACAAACTACTATTATTTATAGGAAAAAGTCCGCTTCAAACATCAATCATGAAACGACGCTTCAAGCTTCAACATACGTATCGCTTCTTAAAAATAAAAAACGCTTCACGCTTTCAATACCTTGGTCCGGATTGGAATCCTAGTTTCTTTTCCAACTTTCACGTAAGATTCAATAAAGTTATTTCAACTAAGAAATGAGTTATAGAATAATACTTAGATAAGTACGATATTAATATAAATAGTTCCATTTTGGCAAGTAAACTATGACGGAGGTATTTCAATGAAATCGGATCGGAGTTATTTAGATTGTCTGAACTGAATGTTGCATAAATTCATTTTTCGGAAAATGGGTCATTTGTCCAAAAAAATTTAAAACACGGTTCAAATGGACGAGTAAAAATTATTATGGGTGAAATGGACACAAATTTTTTTTAGCAAGGATGAAACTGGATTCATCCTGGCTTAAACTTAAAAAATAGTGAGGATGAAACTGGATACATCCTGATGTAAATTAAAAATAAAAAAAAAAAAATTTGAAAATGGGTAGGATGAAACCGGTTACATCCCGATTATTTTTATATTTTTGTCCATTTAAACAGTATCAAAATCTAAATGTCTTTTTCACCCAGAAATTATTGATTTTGGTCTTTTTAACCAATTTTGTGTTCATTTTACATACACAATACTTGGTTAACTTAGTAAATGAACCTCACTAGTCACTACTCCTAGAAAATAATTGCATTTAGCTAATGCGCACAGTTCTCATGTAACATATGCAATGCACATGCAAATATCCATCCACACTAAAAAAAAAAAAAAAAAAAAAAAAACAAATAATTAGGAATTTGAAAAACCAAATGACATTCTAGAAAGGAAGCATCCAGTTAGATGGAAAGACAGAGAAGAGGTGTGTGACATTGATATTGTATGAGTTTGAGCCCGCCATTTCTTGTCTTGACCTAAGAATTCAAAGAAAAAGCATGAAAAAGAAAGAAACTCACAAGAAAAAAGGTTGATAACTTTTGTTAGCTTTCACCATCTCAACATGCCAAAAGTAGTCCATGTCTTGATGAGGTCCCCCAATCCATACGCCCCCACCCCACTAACATATAACTTACCTTTTCTTTCTCTTTTCTAACTTTGTACATTTGTTGTTTTGGCTTATTGTTGTTGTTTTGAGAATTAGATAAGTGCCAGCCACTTATATCTAGAAGGCTATTATTGGGGCGTCACATTCCATTTATGCGTCACCTAATGGTGAGAAAAACGGGCCACCCGTAAGTAATTTCAAAAACCCCTTATCTCAAATAATTTTGTAATGACTAAACAACCCTTATTTAGTTAATTTTAATTTTATTTAATTAGATACTAATTCAATTAATGAATTTTATTATATACTTGATGAATTCTGGGACAAAGTTTTTATGGGAAGAAAAACTAGAGAGAAGAAAAAAAAAGAAAATTTTGGAGATTTCTTTCAAACCCTAGATTTTGATTCACTCAACCAAAATGAATGAAACAAGTTACCAATTTGAGGTGGGTGAATCTTTGTATGATAGAGAAAATTAGCTAAAGTACGTAAAAAAAATTGGATTTTTCGACTTGGTCAGTTACGGTTGGGTTGAAGCTTCGTTCCCAACCGTAACTGGTTATTAATAGGACAAAAGAAAAAAAATCTACATTTTACGGTTTGATTAAGACTAACCTAGACGTAAGACTAAGACTAACCTAGACGTAAGACTAAGACTAACCTAGACGTAAGACTAACCTAGACGTATGACTAAGACTAACCTAGACGTAAGACTAAGACTAACCTAGACGTAAAACTAACCTAGACGTAAGACTAAGACTAACCTAGCCGTAAGACTAAGACTAACCTAGACGTAAGACTACATTTACGGTTTGAATAAACTAAACCTAGACGTAAGACTACATTTACGGTTTGAATAAACTAAACCTAGACGTAAGACTACATTTTACGGTTTGGTTAAAACAAAACCTAGACGTAAGACTACATGCAAATCCTATTTTACGGTTGGATTCAACCCGAACCCAGACGTAAGTTCTTCATAATCAAATTTTACGTTTAGAAATTAAACCCGAACCCAGACGTAACACCAAAGAAAGAACGTGAATCAAGTTGAATTGAATTGAAATTGAAGTTCTTGTGGAGGAGAGGAAGAGAAGAAAGATGAAGAGGAGCATTTTTTTCTTAAATTAGAATAGGTTTTTAAGTTTTTATTTTAGTTCAAGGGTAATCTAGACATTTTGCTTTGGTGTTAGGATATCCCATAACCACTTTTTGGGACACTAAAAATCCAAGTGAAGCCCCTCTAATGGAATGTGACGCCCCAATAATAGCCTTCCTATATCTATCCATGATCTAATCATTAATGGTAGCGTTCACACAGTTTGTTGATGTCGTTAGCCTTAACTTAGCTGCCAAGCTCATGTATTAGCTATACCAAAATGAGAACTTCTCCGTCAATTAGACCCCTACTCAAACAGCTCGACTCCTTACCTTAGTGGTACTCAGGTGGACGGGCCACTCCATGAGACGAAATGAACCACCCAAACCCAATGTAACACATGCCATAGGGTTATAGATATTTTTGGTGGATCTAATGGTGAAGATTCTTTTGTTTTAAAGAAATTTAGTAATTCTTGTAATTTATTAGTTCTCGTAATATTTGGTAAGCCATATAATAATTTTGCAATTTATTAAAACACTTTTGCTGAGTACAAATTTAGGCCGACTCTTATCGAGAAGGGAAGTGGGATGAAAGGAAGAGAAAACCGTGGCGATATATTTCGTTCCCTTTTTCTCAGCTCGAAAACAGGGACATTATAGAGAAGATTGACACAGGTGGGGATTTAATCGTCGCTGGAAAAAGTAAAAAAAGCGAGGATCCAATCCTTTCTCATTAAGTTTTTGTTAAAAATAATCTAATAAAATATATTATTAACTGATTTTGGCACCACTTTTAAATAAAATATATCATATTAAATAAATATAATATATTTGGGCGAGGATCAAATCTTCGCCTAAGTCTTCTTTCCCTCCCTCACCACTATATTCTGACCTTCCTTCTGCCTGACGTGGCGATACTGTTGAACTCTCCACTTCTCTCCTCTATAAGAGTTAGTCTTAGACAGTCATATTTTCACCGTAGGAACAAGATGTTAAATTCAAATTGACTTCAAATTTATTGTTGGAGTTTTATAAAATAGATATTGTTAAATTAAAATGGTAATCAAAAGTCACTTCTTATAGTTTCAAATAATCAACCAATGCAGATTCCTTCTTTCCAAAATTTTCAATTAGGGTTTCCAGTTTTCTATAATTTCGAACTTTTTGAACTTATTTGTTGAACCCACTGATATGAGGATGGACCAATTGAGGATGTTAATTTATGATTTTCTTGGTTGTGATTATAATTGTGATATTTGTAGGAAGGAAAAGATAGGATGTTGAAAATAACAACGAAGATGATGCTGCTGAGGATGTGGTTAATCATAAAAGGTGAAGAGAAAGAAAAAGTTGACTGGTTACGAGAGATATGCAGACTTCTAAATATATGGATAAGCATGAACGAGCAATAATTCTTGTTACGTTGTTAGACCTTGTCCTTATTATGTGCATAATGGATTTGCTTATAATGTAAAAAAAAATTGGTGGCGGAGAGGTGATTTTTTCCGGCCTTAGGTATACACATCAATCATTATCTTTGAACAATATGAATGTTCTATAGCTTAGTAGTAGTATACAAATGACTCTTGGTTATGATGGACGTGAGTTGAAACAATAATTGGACTGCATTCAGGATTGCAAGTTTGCAAAATAATAGCCACGGTTGTGGAGTGTGAGCTCACTTTCCGGTTATTTACATTATGGTCCGCGGTACTTAATGGGGTCTGAGATACATGCGTGATTTTAAGAAGTAATTTAGGTGCTTAACAATGTGGGACGAGTTTTTTTTTTTATCATAAAAATAAATGGACGGGTTATTACTAGAAGTAAGTTGTTCAAGGTTGTTGATTCATTAAGGTGCTTAAAAATATTGTTTGTGGTGGTCACGGAGCATAATTAGCTCATATGCAACTCACTTCTTGGTCCAATTGTTACAATTGTTAGAATGATATCCTTTCAATGAGTTCATTCATATAACTATTACTTATTGTTTGCTAGGTAACTATTTTAAAACTGAATTTGCTTAAGTCATTTATGGTAAAGGCAAATTCCATTTCAATAGTTAACCGTTGTACTACTTCTGAATTTTTCGTAGTTCGGAAGGAATACTGAAGGATTATACTCAACCTCCACCCTTGAAACTCTTCATGGATATCTCAGTCATCATCTATCGCACATATACCGACAAATATATATGGTATTTTATTTATTTATTTTGCATATCACACATTTGTACATGAGATTAACATGCTAATATGTAGACTCTTACATAGTTGTGCATAAGGAAAACCGTTAGGCAGTTGCGCATGAATATAATGATGTTCGGTGTTTCCATGTTTGTCTTTCGAGACCTTAGTATTGAAATTCAAATTGGTGCTTATGCCATTATTTAGGGTTTTGGTTGAATCATGGAGGAAATTTTTCCATCTTCATCATCTTAGTAAGTTAGTATACTTATCCACCTTTGTATCTCTACTATGATATTTTGAGTTTACATATATTAGGTCACGCATTCATTTATAAACCTCTAGAGAACATTACATGTCGGTTACAAAATATTGTCGTCTTGATTATCTCAACAAGTTAGTTTTGATACTTATATACATTTCTATCTCCTATCGATACTTTGAGTTCACAACTCGATTCTTTTCTTTTGTTGTTGATAATATCCATTAATGAATCTCAACATGGTGTTGTTAATTACAAGACATTGTAGTTTATTTCTATCTATGTGGGTATGTTGAGTATAACTAAATCGAAGTCTTGGATGAGTCAAAGATAATGTCGAGAACCGGGTAATTGCATGGATAAATTGGGGGAAATCGATTTTGACTAGGTCAACGAAGACTTGACCTTTTTTTTTAATCATTGCAGAAGGTTAACAACGATTATAATATGTTACTGAATTAAAACTACAACTAATGATACCCAATCAAAGATAGGAATATCCGTGGAATTAGCAACATAAACGAAATAGTTGGTAAAGGCTTCTCTCTCATTGCGAATAAAAACTTAATCGAAATTAGCAATCGGTACAAAGTCATTGCTAAAATCTCGCAACATGGTATTTAGCAACGGCAGATTCTCGTTACAACCCCATTCTACTACAAACTATTATTTGTTGTTAGACACCAAATTTGGTATAGTTATGGATAGATAGATGGATGGGTGGATGGATGGATGGATTGTGAAGCATCTACATCATGATTTACCATATCGTCCAATACATATGCGTATCTCGCGACACTAGAACTATATCCATGATTTACCATATCGTCTAATACATATCCATATCTCGCCGGCACTAGAACTATATCCGTAGTTTATATGTATCTTCGGGCATCAGTTTCACATTGGTTGCTAAGACTCGTGTGATTACTCTATCGACCTTTATCATCTGATAATCCAAATACATAAAAAACACAATTTAGTTTGACGTTGATGCATCATCAAGAAAGAGATTCTTATATCTTGGGAAACGAACGCCACTTACCCATATGACATCATTGTGAGGGTGTAATCGTTTTAAGGGCATAGAGAAGTTCTCTAGACTCAATTTATTCATCGTTTTTGTTTAACTTCTTCTTATCTCTGCCCTTATTTCTTTCTTTTTTCTTTCACTGTGAATGAATGTTTGTATTTCATTAATAGTATAATTGTTATAATCCTTGTTGAGATTGCACATTTGAGTATTGAAATGAATAGTCCAGTATTGCAGGTGTGGTATACAACTGATGTTAAAGTGTATCAACATCAAGATATAGTTTACTGCAAACTTAGTGTTTGTATCAATATCTCAACGAGTTTTAGCGCAAAATTAAGGTTTCCAAACACTTGAATTTTTGCGTGTTGCTTTCAACAACTTTGATGTGTCAGTGTTACTTTGTATATTTTCCAACAACAATTCGTAGCATATAGTTTTATATCGATAGTACTTTTATTATTTTAGGTAAGCTTAATAAAATGAAAAGTAACAAATTAGAGTTTCGGTCGGTTTTGGATCGTTTTCATTTTATAGCCGGAAAAATCAGGTATAGATAATTAACAATATTGATGATTGTTATTCCTTAGAATAATTAGAGGGCTGAACAAAATATCTTTTTCAATAATATCTATTGCATCAGACTTAAAACCTTAGTTTCAGACTTTCAGCCAATAACAATCAATGAGTCGGTTTGTTTCGGTTCTGCTGATGTCCAAACTTCGTATTTTCATCGTTGAGGACGGCTAGGATACCAATTTTCGGTAAGATTAACCATGCTGATTCACCTCAAACTTTTAATTGAAAGTAATCGAATTCTAATTGACCAAACAAATACAGTCCAAGTCAATCTTCAAACACCCTCGTATCATGATTTGTATTATACTGCCACAATGAATAGACCATAATAGGATTAGCTCCGTTCCTAGACCAGAATTCGCCAACAGTCAGTACGCTATGCTGATACTGGGGCATTAAGAGTCAAACAGAGGGATCTTACTCTAGTATCGAGACATTTTGTAACCCAAATACTCTACCACTTGTTGTAAACAAATGGAAACAGAAGTTGGAACTCGAGAAAAGACCCATTATAAAAAAAAAAAAAATAGAAAAAAAGGGGAACTGAGTCACGAAATTTATATTCATTCAAAGACCCATTCTGTCAGCAAGCGCCCACATTTTTGTCACGGACAATGATCGGGTTAATATCCAAGCTTGGTAAAGGGAGGGCATGAAATCAGAGGGGCGCAAGTGTGATAGCAATGTCCCTCTTATTGGTTAGGGTGTCCTATAGGGGGTGTAGATTGACTAGATTACCCTTTTCATCTTAAATTAACCAAAATCAAATCAATTTTTTTTAAACCTAATGAATCGGGAAAAAATCAAACGCTTTTTTTTATCTTCTTCTTCATCTTTCTTCTCCTCCATCAACCCTAACCTCCATTAAAACCAAAAATTTCATCGTCTTCGATTAATCGGCGATTTGAAAAATGTTTGGAAAACCCGATTAGGGTTTAGTTTATCGTGTTGGATTTCAGTTAATTTTGTATCAAAAATTAGGTTTTGTATGAAAATTGAAATTGAAATTTCGGGTTTATGTGAGTTACTTTTAACTCAATTACGAACCGTAACGGAGATTTGAAGAACATACGGTTGGTAATAGTTCAATTACCAACCGTATGTTCTTATATCCGAGAATTTTCTTCAATTACGGTTGGTTTCATTTAATTAACCGTAATCGAGTTCTTTGGTTTCGAGCATTTAGTTACCAACCGTGAATCGGTTTTACGATGGGATCTTCCCCAAATTTAACCGATTCACGGTTGGTATTTCGATAACTTACGAACAGTATCTAAGAGTTACTTCATTGGTAACAAGCAAAATTGCAACCGTATTACCAACCGTAAGTTCTTGAATATTCAAAAGTTTTGATTTTTGTCTTGTTAATATCCCCTCCGTCCCTAAGTTGATAATTTGTCACGGACAAACTATCGAAAGTGCCCAATTCCACTCTTTCATCTAGGTAATGACCATATTTCACAATCCAACTGACCAAGGTTGGTAATGGGGTGCCAATTTGTTTGGAGGTATATCAACCCAAAGGCAATAACTATTTTGTCTTATATGTATTTTGGTGCACTCCCAAATAATTCGGTACCCCTATTAGCAATCTTGCAACTGACGGACAAAAATAGAGTCTACTTAACAGATTCAATGTCCGGACGGTTTTCGGAACATTGAAGTTGACAAGTTAACTAGTATTACTAGCGCCAGTGCGGATGCTCTTACATCATAATCCCCCATTGTCATATCATAATTGATGGAGTTATGAACAGATCATTTAATTCGAAAACCAATGATGTCCTCCTCTCATTAGTTCACTCAGACAAAGATACACCACCAATAAAGTAGATGAACCAGTCACGAAACCTTGACATCATCTTTTCAAAAAGTTAGGTCGCCTAAATAAATGAAAGTCTAAAATAGAGATAGGCTGATCTGATTGATGGTCTATATTCTCTGTTGTGATTCTTTGCCAATGATACTTTCTTTAATCGCGTTGACGGACTTACGCAGTCTTTAATTGACCACTCCACTTCTCTTTGGTCACTAATGCTTGATGATATCTTGACTCTAGGGTGTAGGGGGTAGGAATCCCGGGTGAAAAATGTTCAACCTGACCAGCTCTTCTGGAAAACTACACTTCATTCTTGCTCGAAACTCAAGTATGCAATTGTTGGGTAACTGAATGTAGAAAAGCTCTCACACACTTTTAAATTCGAATTCCAACAAACACGTGCATATATGCCTGGGCACCAAAATAAAAAAGGATATTGTCACATTAAAAACATTTAAATGAGACATTAAATTTTGGAAATCAATAATGTTTTTAAAACATATAATCCCAACAAAAAAAATGCGAAGTAATGCAATTGTTGTTTGGTTTAAATTTTCAACAAAAATTAAGAAACCAATCTTGTTTGGTTTCACAAAAATTAAGAAAACCAATCATCGCGTTTTCATGCTTTTTCCTAATCTATCCTTGGTCCCCACTCATTTGTTATAAGAGATGAGAGAGAGAAGTGGTCCCCCTTTAATATTAAGAGAGAAAAAGGAGAGAGGGAAGTGGTCCCTCTATGGGTATACCAGTAAAATTATAACATTTGACTTTCCACATATGGAAACAAGCCTATTTTTTTTCGACATATCTAAATAAGGAAACAAGCCTATCTTTTGAGACCGGATGTAATAATTAGACTTTAGTACTTTCGGGTTTAGACCAACACTAGGCTTTGATCTAACATTTGTTTGTTAGGGCTTGGTACCTGGACTTGACGTTGACCATAGTTGACTTGGTCAAATATTAATTTTCGTTTTAGAAATTATTAAAAATAATAAATAAAAATAAATTAATTGAAATTATTACGGAAAATTACTATGATAAACTCACTTTTTTAACTTTTCCATAACTCATCTTCCCATCCGTGTCAACCCACCACCAAAATCTCTCGATTCACAACTCCGATCCAATGAATAACATTTTACTCAATCATTTCTTCATTCTCAATCAAGACTATGGAGACAAACCTAATTATGTAGGGATATTTAACGTTTGGTACTCAACAAATGTCCAACACCTAGCTTTGGTACCCAATATTTGAAATATTAAGCGTTGGTACCTTGACCAACATCTGACCGTTAAATACTTTGTTTGACCAAACTCTTTTTATTTTTTCTATTTTTAATTAAAAAATAAAATTTGTTTGACAAGTTTACCCCTAACAACAACCATCTTCCTCACTCTTCTTTTGTTTGTAAGCTAAAGTAAGATCATCAACTTCCAGAGCCTATACATAGAAACCATAGGAATTGATCTGGAAACTTCCAGTGATGCCGGCACAACCTTTGCCCCATTAGCCCATAACTTCCCCAATTAGGAACACTAATTATTTTGTGCAAACTCATTACAAGCAACATCAGTATTCTACCCTCTCACATTTTCTTCCCTAATTTTATTTAATCAAAACCAACACTATTTCATCATCAACACTCGAACAACCACCACCACTATCAATCCGCTGGCTCTATAAACAACATTAGAACGGAACCCACTTTTCGAAAATGCTCCGATTGAAAGATCAAATCAACCATAACTCTTAACCAAAAAAATAAAACCACCCAAACAGAAGTTAATTTGTGAAAGAAAACATGATACTTGAGGAGTTATTAGACCATGATGAAACATAAATTGTTTTCGTTCATTAATACTTTACATTGATTGATGGCTGCTCTTATTGTTGTCGATTCATCCTCTTCAAAATTTGGGGACTTTTTTCTTCAGAATTTCAAGAAAAACAGGAAAGAGATAACGAAAAGAAGATGATTAAAATTAGAAGAGGAGACTTTGATAATTGTAGGGTTTTTTTTTTAATTAAAATCAAAATTTTTCCTTAAAGTTACAGAAGATGAAATGAGAAAGAGGAAGAGAAGATAAAGAAGAAGGAGGCAAACCGGCAGAGATTTTAGTTAACTGGGTGAAAAGCAAAGGTTTCATCTAGGATCTTTCTTCAGGGGCCGTCGGATGAAAGGGTAATTTTGGGATTTAAAATATTTTTTTTTATAATTAAAATTAATTATTTCAGTCCTTAAGTCAACAACTTGACTTGACAGTCTTCTACGAGTCAAGGTACCAACCCTTAATATTACAAATATTGGGTACCAAAGTTAGGTGTTGGACATTTGATGGGTACCAAACGTTAAATAACCCTATTATGTATCATCATCTTATATATTATTTTGTATTCCCCTAATTCCATGATGATTTTTTGAAACAAAATCCATAATTTTCCCCAATTTTTGCCCTAATTCAGAAGAACCCCAAATTCCTATCATCTTCTTCCTACCAATTGATGAACTTCACAATACAACATTTTGTATAACTCAGAACAACGATTTCATCAATTGTGAATCATTCAGACAAATCTATATTTCAGTTTCAAATCAAATTCAAACAATAAATAAAACCCATTTCTTACCCTAAAAATGAGATTGATGCTCAAATTGAAAACCCCAGATCCCAAAATCAAATATGTACTAAATTGAGGGAATTCAACACGTAATTCAACAATCCATATATAAACAACTAATACCAAATCAAGAAATTAAAATCAAAGAGACGGAGAATATTATAAATCATCTTCGGCATGACCCATAGCTTAGGTTCGTCTTCATTAATCTTCAATTGCTCTTCAATCTTTGTCTCTCTGGTTTGTCTTACTTTATTTTCACGAACATATCAAGTCTAATAAACACCAAATTCTAACTATCAATCATTCTTTACCATGAAGATTGAAAATCAATCGATATTCCTTACCACGAAGAGAAGATTATTCATCTAAAACCCAATCCATCGATTGGAATCGGTAAAACCAAAATCACTCTTTTGGATTGTTTTTCTTTTTATGCAATATGTATGGACTAACTCCAATATACTTTTAAGAGAATCAACTAGACAGTCAGACTCAGTCTTAATAAAAGTATATCAAAGAGCTATATCTCACTTTGTCGATTCAATACTTACTCAAGCAAATAGAAATCTGCGAGTCTAATTGAATACAAGAGAAATCACTTGAACGGTACCAAAGACCAATGCTCAAGGATCAATCAATTTCAATCAACAACCAAAGGTTGGATTTCCCAATTGATTGATTCAACGCACAACCTGTGATATTTCAATTATATAACAAAATATTATACGGAAAATAAATAACACAGACACCAGAAGTTTTGTTAACGAGGAAACCGCAAATGCAGAAAAACCCAGGGACCTAGTCCAGATTGAACACACATTGTATTAAGCCGCTACAGACACTAGCCTACTACAAACTAACTTCAGTCTGGATTGTAGTTGAACCCCAATCAATCTCACACTGATCCAAGGTACAGTTGCGCTCCTTACGTCTCTGATCCTAGCAGGATACTACGCACTTGATTCTCTTAGCTGATCTCACCCACAACTAAGAGTTGCTACGACCCAAAGTCGAAGACTTTAATAAAAAAATCTGTATCACACATAAAAGTCTACGGTAATAGATAAATTTGTCTCCCACAGAAATACCTACGAATTTTGTTCGGTCTTTTGATAAATCAAGGTGATCAGGAACCAATTGATAACCCGGACTTATATTCCCGAAGAACAGCCTAGTATTATCAATCACCTCACAATAATCTTAATCGACTAACGAAAAAAGATATTGCGGAATCACAAACGATGAGACGAAGATGTTTGTGACTTCTTTTATATCTAGCCATATCGGAGAAATCAATCTCAAGCCAATCTACGATTGTACTTGAGTACGATAGAAACATCAAGATCATATCACATAACTACGAGAAAGTAGTATCGATCCTGGATTCATAATCCCAATGAAGTCTTCAAGTCGTTAACCTACTGGGGTCTCGATAGAAACCTAAGTTTAAAAGGAGAATCGACTCAAGCTTATACAACTAGTATCACACAAGAGGTGTGGGGATTAGGTTTCCAAGTTGCTAGAGTTCTCCCTTATATAGTTGTTTATGGGTGAAAACTTCTCTGCCGGATTTGGTAATTTGGGGTGTGTGGATGAGGAATGAATCTAAACCCTAAACAAATGCCTTTGCGTGGTGAGTGCTTGTAGATTCGGAAATCAATCTTTGCAAGTCAGGCCTAAACCAAGAAATGGCGGTTCCCGGACTTGTTTCGGTCACAAAGTGAAGGAGATGGGGTTGATCTTAGGGAGGAAGCGAAGAAGGTGTTGAGATTGTGAAGGTGTTGGCTTACTTATGACTTGTACGAGAAAGGCTGAGCAGAAACTACAGGGATGCAAGCTATCGATTCGGTGTTTTGTATTAACACTTGGTTTACGTATTTTGTCCGGACTTGCTCTTGTTGGTGGAAATAGGAGGAGAACCTATTTATACAAGTCATTGAGCCTTATTCACATCTCTCGTGGGAAGTGGAGGAAGTGGAGTGATGGAGTAGTGGAGTTGTGTGTCGATGCTACACGATCGGTCTTGCCCCTTCTCATGTCATCGCTAACCGTCCATAACTTCCTAACACGTTCTTGTGATGGCGCATTGCACTGCACACGCCTAAACATCCTGGACCAATACCCCAGTATGTATCCCCGAGTTTGTGACATGATTGATGCGGAATGTGTGGATCGTGGATCCACGAAAGGTAACATGTAATCTTTGAATTGAATAACTGCGTTATTGAAGTTGATACTTGTGAAGTATCATGTGTATTTTATGCGAGTCTTGCATCATGGTGTGGTAAAGTGATGGGTGGTGACGCCTCATGACCAATTAACTCCACGACCGGGGTTGTATAACCAAGGCCTGGTGAAGTTGGAATGACGAGATGATCTTTGAGACACTCATCTGCGACCAGTTAATGAATTAGGGTTTTTTGAAGAGGTGCGCAAGCATCACTCTTGACTTGGTCGAAAACCAAGCATGGGAAGGTTTTTGGAAAGGACCAGGCCAGGGCATGCGTGTAGACAACATACCGTGTACACGTCCATATCTTCTTTGTCCCATGAAGGTGCAATCTAGGCCACTCAATTTGACCAGAAGAGGAGTGGTGGAGATCGATTTTGTAATAGGAATTTGGTGCCGCAAAAGCGCGCACCATGCTCACTTCGGCAGCGTTCCAAGATGACCTAACTTGGTCGGTCTTGGCGACCGGTCTGGCGTGTAAGTGGTAGGCTGGTGTTCACGCCTACACACGACTATCCATGAAAACGTGATCTGAACCACTCAAATCGTCCGGCGAAGTTGAGCGGTCGAGATTAGTTTGCGGTTTGGGAGTGTGACCACGCTAGTTTGACGCGCGTCTTGGAATAACCGGGCATGATATGCCTTGGCCGATCGGGTGAGGGGATAGATGGGCCCACGGTGGTCATCTTTGGTATGACCAGGACACTCGCTTAATCTAATCTTGGACCCTCATTCGTGGTTGGAGAAGATGGACGCTCGTGATGCTCAAAACCCTAATTTGGGTTTCACGGCCGTGTAACCATGCTTTCTGGCAGGCGCACGAATTAGGATAACCAACCATGGTTAGTCCGACCAGATTGGTCGGAGTATGTAGGCGGCCCACGGTGATTGTGTTGACATGCTCGGGCCCTTTGAATCTTCATCTACACCCTCCATCTATACTGCGAAGATGGATGGTTGAGACATTTTGCGACACATGTAATATGCCGCAAACCCTAATTTAGGGTTTTCGCCCATACGCTTTCTGGTTTGGACGTTTTGGCAAGCTAGGCCAATCTGCGGGAGGCCGAGCCATGCGGGGTCGCGTCGGTTCGGCGGTGGATATTCCATACCTGCTTGGGGGTGATGGAATTGATGCGGGTCATCCAATCATGCTTGTGGAGTTGGATGATTGTGATCATATCCGGTGTTGTCTGATCGGTCAAGATGCTCAATCGAGCTAGTATAACACAGGAGAGAGGTATAACACACCGAGAGTCGGCCTGTACAAGTATTTCGTACATGGTTTCATTATAATGCTTGGAGGTTCGTGTTGCTCTTGTAAGAGCAACACTCGGTATCATCCGCGTGATAATGAGTACGGGAAATACAAAGGCTGATTGCGCATTAATTAATAATGCTAGAAATTCATGGGGTATATGGGATTGTTGCTACATGCTCCAACTGGATGAATTTCGTGTATTCACTGAATGGGGTTGTTGCCACATGCTCCGTTCTAGGTGAATTAAGTGAGGGAGTATCCAACACTTATTGATGGCCTTATCTTTTACAAGATGTCAGCGCATAATTTTCTGGCTTTTACAATTTTAACCTTAAATGAAATTCCACCATCAACAATAGTCTTTCAAATCAGGGTTTGCAATCAATGTTAGCTTAGTAACAAAGCATTCAATATTCACAGTTAGATGAAAACCTGATTAGATTCAAGCTAATATCTTTCAACCGTTAGATCGAAACTTAGCTTGTTACACACAAATGAAATGCACGTTTTTAGGTTTGTGTAACCGTACCCAAACATGTAATTTAGTTGGTTCAACAGTAGTTAACCAAATGGTTATCCATATGAGCACTTTCATATCAACCATATTCTTCTTTACCATAACTAGTTCAAATGACTCAAATGAACTAGTTAGAGAGTTGTTCAATTGCTTAGATCTTTATAGTAGACACAATTGAAACAAAAACGATTTGATTCACTCGGATCGATTCATGAATTTTATAGCCACGGTTTGCAATTATGCATTCCTTAGTTTATATAAGTTTAAGTTCACAAATAATCGTTTTTAGAAAAAAACCAACTTAAGTACGCGAACTGGTACGCGGACTTAAGTACCCGGAATAAGTTTGTTTTCAGTTTACAAACTCCAGCAGAAATTTCTCGGGATGAGAACATCCGATGGAAGCGACGCGGACTCTAGTTCCGGTTTTCTGAGCGACAAAGTACGCATACTTTGGTTCAAGGAATAAGGACTTACACACATATGTGTTACCATACAATGTTTATATCCTTCCATGGTTATATAATCTAAACTCTCATTTCAATTATTGAAACATTCTTAGAGGACGTTATATAGTTGTTATTCACGAGACCAATTTTCGTCAAAGCCATTTTCAAGTGATTGAAACATAACATGACTTTCGTCACTCGGTAAAGATGAACTAAAGCTAAAGCTTACCAACACATATTTCGAGAAATAGATAAGCGAGATAAACTTGGCTCGAAATAACAAATGTGTATAATCATAGTCTATATAGCAAAACGACTTTGTCTCAAGATAGGAGATAGAGTAGATATACTTTTGAGTGATAGATAAGTTCAAGTCTCCACATACCTTTTAGTCGATGAAGTTCCGCAAGTTCCTTGAGTAGTTCTTCGTCTTTGTATGATGATCGCCATGGATTCTTGAGCACAACTACACTTTCTATCCTAGTTCGAGACTTAGCTAACAGTAGACTAGAAATCAAGACTTATAGTTTTGATCACTAATATTGACAAACATGCTTGAGATAGCAACGCATGCGAGTTTGACCGAGAAGTGCTCTAACAATCTCCCCCTTTGTCAATTTTAGTAACAAAACTATCAATACATATGGAATACAAAAATAGATAAATAAACTTTTGTAGCTTCTCTTCCACATGCCTGATCTTCTTGGTTCTTCAACATTACTCGAAATCTTCGTCACTTCCAAGTACTCCACTGATTCCAAAGGTTGTAAGTTTAGCATCATCGTTGTTGAAAATCCGTAGCCATAACAATGAGAAAACAAGAATTCTCAATCAATGTTACACAATGTCATAGTATTATTACACAACATCAAGGTTCAATTGCATCACAACTTCGACAACAATACTATGGTGATATGTATCACTCCCCCTTAGTCAATACTCCATCTCACATGGAAACCACTCCTCCTTATGTAATGATCCGGAAACCATATGTATTTGTAGTGTGAACTACACATTAATTCTCCCACATTTTGTCAATAAAATTGGCAAAGGTATGAAAACTAGTGGGATCCTAATGAAATTTACATAGAGACATTTCATGACCAAAAGCAAGTACATATCAACTTTCTAGATGCGATCATATAGCTGAAGCTAAATGCTTTCATCAAGGAGTTTATAAAGATACAAGATAACCCCTATAATATTCCACATCCTCACTCCCCGCAAAGATTTGGTAATTAAGCACAAGTTCAATTAAGAACTCTCCCCCATAAAATGTCATTCCCGAAAGAACAACAAGAGCGACCTTACTTTCACGAGAAAACAAGGATTTATTTGGACATAACAAATCACATACGAATATGAATTTGAATCCAAATAATACTCAATTAAATTAACCACAAGAAAACCCATGATTAATCTAATCGGAAATTCTCAACATAAGAGAACTTACGGAGCCGCACAATATATTCATAAAATATGGATCAGGGAAGATCAATACTGCACAATGGACATAATCCTCGTAAACAAAAAGTCTTAACTTTTGTAATGTCAAAAGTTATTTCTTTCTTTTATCAATACATGCATATCCTTTCTTTCATCAAAATATGACATAAAAAACTTAACTTTTGACAAATATAGGAAAAAGCAACAACTAAATCCAAGCAGAAATATCCAAGGTACTAAGTATAACCATGTCCAAAGTTTGTTTGAATGTTCTAAAGAAACTAAGTATGTATTTGGAGGGTATATGTCGAACAATATGCAACTGTTTGAGGGTGAAAACGGTTTCTGCTGATTTCCGTAATTTCACGTGAGTGGGTGAGAAACTGAGTTTAAACCCTAAACAATGTACTGCAAGGGAGTACTTTAGATTCGAGAGATTAATCTGTACAAATCCGGCCTAAACCAAGAAATGGCCGTTCCAGACTTGCTTCGGTCACAAAGTGAAGGAGAAGGGTTGGTTTTAGGGAGGCAAGCGAAGAAAGTGTTGAGACCAGAATAGTTGATTTTGGAAGAGTAGTTGTTTAACTTGTATCAGAAAGTGAAAGCTAACATATGGGAAAGCTAGCAAGTGGTTTCTGAGTGTTGTATGCTCCTGACCAAAACTTGTTGTTCGGTGGAATAGGTAAGACCTATTTATACAAGTCAAAGTGAAACGTACTCTGGTCTTGTAAGAAATGAAAACGGATGAGTAAATGGGAGGAGGTGATAAATGGGTAACGCACCGGAATTGATGTTCCATAATGAAAGAAAGCGTTTCACCATTACTCCTATATTTACTAACCGCCTAATTCTTATGACACTTTCATGTAACGGGCGTAGTGTACGCCGCACGCTATAAACCGCCAAACCAATACCCTCTATGAGCATCCCCCAGTTTGTGACATGTGTTAGATGTCTCGAGTGTTTTCCTGGGAAAACGTGTAGCAAGGTGTTACGTGTGGCATGGTGGCATGCGAGTGGCCATGGTAGAGTCGACATGGCTTTTCCAAAGAATAGGCGCGGCCAAATTTGGGGTTTAGATGCAAACCGTGATGTTTTGGCTTTGGTCTGTAAGTTAGGTGGCGAACTTGAACGGTCGAGATCCGCATCTCACAAGGAAGAATAGCCGTTGATTATTGCAACCTTCCGTTTTAGCAACCAGCGTTGAGCATGGCTTTGCCATAGAGTAGGCGCGGCCAAATTAGGGTTTAGGTGCAAACCGTGTGTTTTGTCTTTGGGCCGCAAGTTGTCATGCGTCATGTGGCGAACTTGTGTGGTCGAGATCTGCATCTCAAAGAGAAGGGTAGTCGTTGATTATTGCAACCCTTCGTTTGTAGCAACGTTGAGCATGGCTTTGCCATAGAGAGCGCGGCCAAATTTTGTTTAGGTGCAAACCGTGTGTTTTGACTTTGGGCCGCAAGTTGCCATGCGTCGGGTGGCGAACTTGTGTGGTCGAGATATGCATCTCAAAGAGAAGGGTAGTTGTTGCCAAACCCTTCGTTTGTAGCAGCCATCGTTGAGTCATGGCTTTGTCAAAGAGTAGGCGCCAAATTAGGGTTTAGGTACAAACCGTGTGTTTTGGCTTTGGGCCGCAAGTTTCCATGCGTCAGGCATCTTAGATGGAAGGGTGGCCGTTGATCGTTGCAACCCTTCGTTTTGGAAGCCAATGATGTGAAGGAGAGGCTGACATGGTATAGGCGCGGCCAAAACTAAGGTTTGGTGCAAATCGTGGTGTTTGGCCTTGGGGCGCAAGTAGCCGTGCGTTAGGTGGCGAACTTGGATGGTCGAGATCTCGTATCTCGAAGATAAGGGTAGATGTTGATTATTGCAACCCTTCGTTTTGGCGTGGAGAAGTGGGTGGCATGGTTTGCCATGGTGGAGCGGCGGGTATGTTTGGCATGCCTTGGCGCGAGAGACGTGGGCGGCATGGTTTTCCATTGGCACGGTGGTGTGCGGCTAGCATGGTTGGCATGCCTTGGCGCGAGAGACGTGGCTGGCATGGTTTGCCATTGGAGCGGTGGTGCGGCTGGCATGGTTGGCATGCCTTGGCGCGAGACGTGGTTGGCATGGTTTGCCATTGGCACGGTGGTGCGTCGGCATGGTTGGCATGCCTTGGCGCGAGACGTGGTTGGCATGGTTTTCCATTGGCAAGGTGTGCTGGCATGGTTGGCATGCCTTGGCGCAAAGACGTGGCCGGCATGGTTTGCCATTGGCATGGTGGTGCAAGCGGCATGGTTGGCATGCCTTGGCGCGAGACGTGGATGGCATGGTTTGCCATTGCCGGTGGTGGGATGGCATGGTTTGTCAGACGGTGGTGGATGGCATGGTTTGCATTCATTGGCACGGCATGGTTTGACATTGGCACGGTGGTGCGGTGACATGGTTGGCATGCCTTGGCGCGAGGAGATGTGGTTGGCATGGTTTGCCATTGGCACGGTGGTGCGGTTGGCATGTTTGGCATTCCTTGGCGCAGAGACGTGGGCGGCATGGTTTTTCATTGGCACGGTGGGAGAATTAGGGTTAGGTGTATACAAAGGTGATGTCGGTTAATACTAAGGGTTTCGGCGTGGAATATGACACATGTATAAGAAAAAAGGTACCCTAGTAATTCTTACATAAATATGATGATTGATTCAATAAATACGCTATTGGTCATAGTGACGTCATGTCAGATGTAAGGTTTTACGATTTTATCCCTAAGCTAAAAACCACCATCAACATTAAGTCCCGCTTAACTCGGAGCGGGGAGCGTTGTTGCGAGGTAAGCATAAGATGGTGACAGACAAGGACAAAATCGAAACATCGGGTCATGAAAGATGACTAGGAAGATTCGTCTAACATTTTTCGAGAGTTTTCGAATTTCGTGATCCTTGTGTTGGCGACCTTGCATGAATTCCGCTCGCGTCGTTCATCGGCTAGACCAGTGAAATAGTAGATGCGATTGTTGCGTAGGATGTTGGCTTGGTTTGGCCACGTGTCATCTTGGCTGGGTTAAGGAACGTGGAGGCGTTGGCTTATGGAGTTGGTCGGTTTGGGATGGGAGCCGCAGGTATTTGCACGGCTTGGAATGGAGTCGATGGCGTTGCGCGGCTTGGCTTGGGTGCGACTTGGTTAGGCGTGACACGACTTGGCTTGACCCGCGTTACTCGGCTCGGTGCGGCTCGGCTGGCTCGGTGAGGCTCGGGCGCGACTTGGACGCTAACGTGGTGCGGCGTGGAATCTTGGGCTATCATGAGATGAGACATGGCGCGGATTATTGATACCGTGAGGCTTGTTCTGCGGTCCCATTTGCCTTCTTCCATGCGTATCTCGAATAGGAAATCCTTTCCTTGTCTAAATCCCAAAAAGTGTTACGTTGCCGATTCTTCTTTCAAACCTTGTTGATGGCGTCAGAGAGGTAACAACGCGGGCAAGTGTGTCTCGAACACGTTCCTCCACGCTTTCTCACCAAACCCTAATTATTTCGCACGGCCAGGCATGAGACTTTTCCTTATTTTTGATGGTAGAATAGGTTCTAATTAAAACCTGATATCACGCCTTAATTAGCGGCTAATATGGAGCTTTCCTTTTCGGGACTTCGTCGCTCTGCTAGATATAAAAGATGATCTTGAACCCTTTATTCGCACAGATTGCTTTGAAATTATGCCCGTCCCCTTTACAGGTATCATCTTCGTGTTTTTTTTTTTTTGGTTTTCCATTTTGTCTTCTTTCTGATGTAGGTTGTTGGTGTAGACAAGGTGAAAACTTATCCCCCCTTCTCTGGTTTTGTAGCGCATAATGGGATCTTCCAGTGACAACCCGACCTCTAACTCTTCGGAGAAGAACTTTGGAATCGGCAAAAACCAGTTTTCTTCTCATGAGGAGGCATTAGATAGAGTTGAATCTCTGTTCCGTGAAGCTGGTGGAATTATTCGGTAATACCTCCTACCTATCTAAAAGAAGTGCGGGTGCGTGTTCAGAACTTCTTAGCTTCGGTGAACATGGAGGAGAAATGAGAAGGTGACGAAGCATCCCAATGCGTTGAAAGGCTTGATGCAACAACACTTCTTCACATCCCGGTGCTAGAGGCGGAGCGGTCACGCTTCTCGGTTGAAACGACGGAAGACGAGTTTGTGAAATTTTTATGGGAAAACCCATGTAACTTCTCTCACATTCAAGAAGGCTTCATAATCCTCGATTCTGATGTGGATGAATAGGAAATCCTCCTCGAAAGGTTGCTGAGGAAGGCGACGCTGCATTCGATGAAACCGAAACAGCTTTCAGAGTAGATGCCGAAACTGTTGTTGGTGACATTGGGGGATTCATGGTGGCGTATGCTGGGCCAATTGTTGAAGCGGACGTCGGGAAGGAGACGGATGCTGTTGCTGCTGAGACGGCTTCCAGGTGGGACGTTGAGGCTTCCAGGCGGGACGTTGAGGCTGCTACTGCTGATGCGGCCTTCAGATGGAACCTTTGCTTCCCGAAAGATTGCTGGGGAAAGTGCTTGAAAGGGGATCGACCGAGGAGTTGGGAACTCGTGTATCGCTTTTGATGACTAGTTTCCGTTGTTATTGTTTTTACTTGTTGCATAGTTGACACTTCGTGAGACTCATTTTCACCTTCTTCATATTTGTGGCGAAGCTATGGTTTCGCCAATTATTATCCTGTTTGTGGTTTCACATCCTTGAATAAAGCTTCTTTTTCGAAAGACCCAAATCTTCCATTAGAATAGGTTGCTCGACTTTCCATATTCGTATATTATTCCCATCAGAGCTTCGAACGATTGAATAAGGTACTTCTAGTACGGTTTTTTTTTTCGAGATTCGGAAGACTCATTTGGAAGAAAAGGTATGCTTTAAATAAAAACGAAAACCTAATGGAGAATGCAAGCGGTGCATTCATCTCGGGGAATACAAGTATCAAGTGGAAAGGGAAATGGCTGAGGAAGTACTAAAAGAAAGGTGTTAGAAGTAGCGCCTTAGGTATTAAAGGCTTGAGCCATCGCGAGTGAACTATCACGCCCTCCCAGCTTGTCGGTGTTGATGAGCTTGCAATATCCACCCGAAGGATGTCGCCACCGAGATACGGCTCGTCTTCTTTGCCTTTGGGTAGATCAGTGGGGGCAACTATCTTCTTGTTACCTTTCGACTTGAAACGAAGTCGCTTTGACTACCATATCTCCAATCTGAAATGAGTTCGGGTGTTGTGCAACCGCTTGAATTTTGGTCTCATCAGTTTCGACTGCAGTTTCCAGATCCTTGGCAAAACACTTGAATGGCCTGGTGCCCCATTCACATCTTTTGACAGCGCCCATGCCGCCAATAGTACTGAGTCCCCATGACGGGCTAATGGAAGGAATGACTGGTGATGGAGAAAATCGTTCGACCAGACTTACTTGTGTTTGGAGCCTATGAGTCAGTGCCAACGGGTTTTCCACGGGTGATCGAATTCGTCGATAAGTTGTTGACGCGGTTGTGGGTTGGACGGCTTGTTGGAGATTTTATCGGGTGTCGACATCGGCGAGAGGAGACGTTTCCGATTTTGCTTTGTTGTCGGATACCAAAAGCGCCCCAAGATCATGTCGTAGCCTAGTTCTTTGACAATGTGAAACTTTCCATGCGTCATGGTGCCTCCTATCTTGATCTCGAGGTTAACGTAGCCGTGCGCGTTCAAGGCTTCCCCCTCCGAGTTCTTGATCACGGACGGGAGATGGGTAGCTTCTTGCTTCAAAACTCCTGCAACTTTCAGAGTCTTGAAAGTAACGGTGTTGAAGTCGAGGCCGTGTCGATTAGTGTGTTCTTTGAATTCAATGCCTCTTAAGTAGGCCGTGGTCAACGGTCCCGGTTGTGATTTTCAAGTATAGTTTCACGATAGCGCTTGGTTTTTTGCGCGATTTCCGTGGTAGGGAAAAGTCGTCTGCCTGACACGATACGATTGAGAGCCATGAAAATATCTTGGCGCTTTGCGCCTTGGAAAAGTAGAGAATTTCGCTTACATGTTGCACCATGGATTATACAGTTTCGCGTACGGAGTCCCCGGAGACCCCGCAATTCCTCAACGGAAGTGGATCTCTATGTACTCCCTCGTTCCCCAGCTGAAGTTCTCCCGCCTCTATTTTTTCCTTAAAGATAAGTTTTAGTTTATTGCAATCACCGGTTGGGTGATGAACAAATCTGTGGTAGTGGCAATATTTGGATTTTCCATCCGGCCGGTTGGTGGGCGCACGGGAGATGGTAGTCTGATAACATCATCTTGAACCCACGCCTCTAGGAGTTCGATTACCTCCTCAATGGGAAATGGAAAATCCAAGACACTTCTTCAGCTTCGTAACGACGCATGGGAGCTTTAGCGGCGGCTCTTCATGGTGGAGCTGCTCGTCGTGCTGGAGCCTCGCGTTTAGGCTGCTGGTCCGTAACGGGGGCCTTCCTTTTTCCTCCCTCGTCTACCACACTCACAGAGGAGGGGCCGGCGTTGTACTGCTTGTTGATGAGACGTATACTTCCGCGAGTTTCGCGCATGTCTTCGGTTCTGGTTGGTCTGGCCCTTTCTAATAATGCTGGTGCTGTCGTGGCTGATCGCTTGGAAGCTTCGTGGAGTTGAGAGAATATCCGGAAACGTAGGTTTTCTAGCAAGGCGCGGTAAATGGGAGCCATACCGTTGATGCAGGAATTCACCAATTGTTGCTCGGTCACGTTTGGGTCATGACAGTCTAGTGCTTAAACCCTGAATCTCTTGACGAACTCATTCGAATGTTCGTTGTCTCGTTGGTACATCCTCCCTAGGTCTGAGAAGGTAACTTGTTTGGACACGAAGAAGAATTTCTTGTAAAACGCGGTAACCATGTCACCCCTGTTGGGGATGCTGTTTGGCGCGATGTTGTTGTACCATGTGTATGCTCTTCCAGTAAGCGATTTCGAAAACTCCCTCAGACAGTGTAGGATCATAATATCGCAACGGACAAGGTTCGCGGGATTAATAAACGACGGTGTCGCGAGGGAGTCGCAGGGAGCTAAAATAAACGACGCGATGAATAACGACAAACAAAACAATTGGAAGACATGAAACCTGGCGAGGGTTAAGAAGTGTCGCGAGAATGAATATTCGTGCACTTGCGACACTTCGCGAGACATTCCCGAAAATAAAGGATAGCTTAGCTGTCATCCACTATGTATTACCCTATATAAAGGGCTAAATGAGTCTGTTGAAGGGGGAGATCTTTTTGAATTGTGAAGCAAGTCATTAAGAGAGAGAAAGTTTAAGAGCGCTTTAATTTCCAAGTGTAATTCTATTGTCTTTGTGTAAACATTTCATGGAATCAATTAATAAATATTCTTGATCACACATCTTTCAATGGATTAGTCAAGCAAAGCCGAGTAAGGGGTGTAGTGTGGGATTTCTGCAACTACATATGCGCTAGAAACAGGGAGAGCGAGAGATTGACGTAGAAATTGGAAAGAATTTGGATTAACGAGAGAAAAGGTTTGGAGAGATACTCAAGAATTCATTGAAAAAGAAAAATGGCTAGAAGAAGAAACGTACAAGGGCAACCAACAATTGTAAGAAGAAGTGGGAGACTTCTTTGGAGAAATGAGGAATGAAACAGGAGAATCGTCAAGGATGAATATGAGAAATGATAGAGAAAATCAAAATCAGCCACCGATCTCCCCAGTAGCAAACGCGGCTGTGGATTATGATAGAGTAAGTGTACATACTTGGAGGTCTATTACGAAGACGAGAGGGAAGATGAGCAGCGAGATGGTGAACAATGGACAAAGGAGGAGAGCAAGGAATGAATGGAGAAATGAATCCGAAAACGAAGAAATCGCAGCGTTAGAAAGATTGAGACAAACAATACATGAAGAGAGACGACTAGAGGCGAGAGGAACGAGCAAACTTGACAAGACGAGAATCATGAATTGAGGATGGAAAATATGAGATTGCAAAATAGGAGATCAAGAAGTAGTGTGAGATCAAGTTCAAGATCGATTAGGGAAGAAAGAAGGAGAGTTTTACCAAAGAAAGTACCAAGAAGAAAACCAACAAGAAACACAAAATCCAAGCACGAGCATGGCGAGAGAAGAGGGAAATGGAAGATCGTTATATTCCTCAACCCGAAAATCTTCAAGATGAGCGGAATAGGGAAAATCAAGGAAACATGCAACTCCAAGGGCCGAATGACCCAGTGCTTGAAGGGAGAATAATCTTGCAGGGAGAGAAGAATTGAGAAGAAACCGAGAGATTGAGGATGACATTGAGAGGCACTACATTGAACAAGCACGGCTAGCTCGCGAGAGAGAAAGGATAAGAGCGAGAAATGGAAAATCAAGAGATGGAAGAGGCAATCGCGGAATAACCATGACAACCGGGAAAGAAGGAGGGAACAAAATCGTACCAATAGAAATATTAATGAAGAATATGAGAGAGGTGCAGATGAGAGCGAGAGACAGACCAAGAAGAGAGAACAACCGATATAATGGCGTGCGAATGGAAGAAAGAAACGAAGAAGAGCGTCGCGGGGAAAGGAGAGAAGAAAATAACGAGCAAGAAGGTCAAAACAGGCACGAGCGTAGAAGGAGAGAGAGCAGAGCTAAAAAAGACCGGTAGAGTCAAATTACGAGGCAAATGAACAAATCTTAAGAGAACTGGCTGAAATGAGAGGATTCTTGAACAATAGAAGGGAAGGAGGAAGGAAACAATTGGACGAAGCCATCGCGAAGCTGCGAAGAATCCCTTCACGCTAGAAGTACGGATGGGAGGAATACCTCCTAAGTGCAATCTACCCGCATTAACCAACATCTTTGATGGAACAACCTGTGCGGTACAACATATCAAGGCTTATATGAGATGTATGTTGCGGTGGGAGAATCATGATGCTATCTTGTGCAAATATTTCGCATCAAGCCTAATAGGAGAAGCACTAAAATGGTTTGAAGGTTCGCAAGGAACACAATCACATCATTTAACCATTTACAAGCCACATTCTGGGGGGCCATACATAAGTAACAACTCTTCACGACCAGGCATTGAAGATGTATTCGGGTTGAAACAAAGGGTTGGCGAGAGCTTAAGGCAGTTGACAATAAGATGGAGGACCATGTGTAGCGAAATGGCAGGACGGGTTGAGGAAAGATATCTCATCCTCTCATTTGTGAATGCTCTCTTCGCGACTAACTTGTTATACATTCAAATTTTAGAATCAAAAATACAATCACGATGGCGGAAGCTGCGAGAGTTACAGGAAGAGTATATTGCCTTAGAAGAAAGAAGGAAGAATGAAATGAATTCTTATCCGATCGCGAACACAAGCTCGAATGCTGCGAACGCAAGCTTGTTGCCTCAATTCATAAATACAGTGGCGAGCACTTCGCAAGGACAGCAAGCAGGGAAGGCTGATGAGGGACAGCGGAAGATAGTAGCCATGGGAAGCCACGACCAAGAAGAGTTTGAACGAGAAAGGAACTACTACAACCGTAACAACAATAATAAGATTCAGAGGCTAGATCATGTACAAGAAACTTACGGTGGACGGAGGCAAAATAATCATGCAAAGGCGGAGAAGTCGCGAGAATAGTATGGGAAGAGATTAAGATGCCTCCACTTTGAATGCTAGTGTGGAAAAGATCGGGAAGCTATACTTGTAATGGAAGATGTACCAAGCACCTTGGAACGTGGGAATGGAACCACCACCGGGCGACAGAAGCCATGAGTTTTGTTCTTATCATCGCTTCCATGGGCATCAAACAAACGATTGTAGAAACATAAAGAGAATTATTCTCAGGATGATTGATCAGGGGAAGCTGAATCACTTTCTAAAGGGAGAAGAAAAAGGCCAGACATTACCACCACCACCAGAGATGCACAGAATAGTGTCAGCGAAAGGAAAGGAAACATTTGTGATAGAAGTTGGAACAAAAGCTAAAAATTTGAATTGCAACTCTATCGTCCACTCCTATCGCACAATCGAAGATTTTCATGACAACGTGCTCAGTAGAGTCTTTGCGAGAGATGCTAATGATAAAGAAATAATGAGTGCGGCGAGAGAACGACGCGATTAGAAAAGTGGCAGCTGAAGACTATTTCTTTCTCTCGAGATGAAGTGCCAAAAGGAAGAGAAACACATGATAGCCCGTTGGTTGTGAAACTAGAGATTAACCCAAAACCGAGTTGATGGAGAAGATGATGAAGCGAGAAGATTGCTGGGCGATCAACCGAATCCTAATCGATACGGAAGTTCGGTGAATATTCTTTTTACCATACTTACAAGACGATGGGAGGAAAGGATGAGGATTTGATCCCCTCGACATACAAGATATATGGCTTTAATGGCACTGCAAACAAGCCAAAGGGAGAGGTTCACATGAGAATACCTCTACAAGGATTATCAACCGATGTTTTATTACGTGTGGTTGACGTGGAATCTCCATATAATGCGCTGATTGGGAGGCCATGGCTTCATGAAATCTTGGGGGGTCGCATCAACATACCACCAATGTATAAAATTTCCACATCCAAACGGCATTGGTATTATACAGGGAGATTGGAAGGAGTCGCAACAATGTCATGAGGTCGATGTAGAAAGCTGCGAAGAAAGAAATGCCAAAAGAAAGGGTTGGAAGCAACATGTGAGAGATGAGCAGAGAAAGGAAAAACTGATGGTGGATGCTATAGAAGTAAGGACTGAACATACCTCGCGAGGTGAATGCCTAGAGACAGGCGAATATTATGATAATAAAGAAGCGAAGGATATGAGGAACAAAAGGCATAAGAAGTGAATAATCAACAAAAGCAGGAGGAAAAGTAGCAGTTGAAGTAATGATGTGCGAGAATCTCGCAGTCAAGAGTAAATGAGAGTTCGGTTAAGAAAGAAAAGTGAAATACAACAAATGAAACGGAACTATGTGAATACTTCGTAAACAAATATCAGCAAATAATGAAACATGAATGATTGAATGATTTAACAAAGATGAATGAGTAAAAGAATGGGACGAACCTTTATGGCGTACACCCTAGTTCGCGAATAACATTTCGTAAGAGGCAAATGTAAGACCTAAAGTGCGTCATATAAGGGGGTATCTCTTGACATGACTCAGGGGGAAGGTTACACCGCTCCTGAAGCCTGAGTCATGAAAATTTGGGGCCCATGAAAGCCTAACCGGAAGAGGTACCTTGGATTCCCAACTATATATATAAGGTTATACCCTGGTTGGGCGACCGAGGGTCTCTTCCAAGGAGTCAGTGTATGCTCAAGGCGCCGAGGTACACGGTTGAGCGAGTGCCGGGATGGATGAACCTACCTGGCCATTCTTGGCAAGTCTTGGCATATGTTGCACTCGCCCGAAGAAAACTCCACTTAGGGTGCAGTCTTGTAACCATAAACCCTATAGGTATAAGGGATAAGAGGCTGCGAAAACAACTGGTTGTTGTTAAGACCGGATGGGAGGAGCTAGTCTTGTATGGCCGATGTTTCGCCTCCTTGAAGGGGCAACCGGGGAGATGATAAGGGCGATGCTCTCCATTAGGGGGAGTGTCAAAACAGACGCAAATGTCATAAGGCTATGTTTTCGCAAGAGAATTTAGGCTTGTCATATTTGTGCAATGATCCTGCAGAGGCAATAATACTAACGCGAGGGTAAGGCGAGATCAATGGGTCTTTACACGACAGTGTACGGACGTCCTGCGATTTCGTCGCAAGACGGCAATGTCATGGGGCTTTATGTTCGCAAGGATATCTAGACCTGTCATATTGTCGCAACTAAAACATACTGCAGAGGCAAAAATACATGGAAAATGATAAGGCAAGATCAATGGGTCTTTACATGCAAGTGTAAAGACGTCCTGCGATTTTGTCGCGATGAAAGGTGGCAGGGGAAGACCTCTAATTAGGGAGGTCTAACTTGGAAGACCACACAAAAATGATAAGGCAAGGTCAATGGGCCATTGCATGAAAATGTAAAGGCGGCCTGCGACCTTGTCGCAACAAGAAGAGATAAAACAAAGACTACCGAAACGATAAGGCGAGACAAGTAGGATTCTTGATTTATGAAGATACCCGCGATCTCGTCGCAACGATACATTTCAATAACAATAAAATTATTATCCAACCAAATACATGATGACAACTAAAATCTTCCATCTGAAGATAAATAACAGAGGCAAGTATGGGAATGGAAAAGATGGAATATTTTATTCATCTTCTGATGCAAGAGTTATACATCAATAATGTTAGCCAATTATATTACAAAGAAGAACTACCAAAAAAGGGGAGTGAAGATTGAATTTAGGGGGGGACAATCCAAGAAGTACACTATAATAAAGAGATACTGAGAAATGTACGAGATATTAGAGCGTGAAAGAAAACAAAAAGAATTATCTCTTTGGTGATTCTTCTCCTTCATTTGATTCTTGATCCTATTATTCTCATCGCGAGAATTTTCTTCTTCGCTAGCCTCACTATCGAAACGTCGAGACAGCAGATTCTCAGGAACCTTTTCAGAAAGCCAGGGATATGAATGCAGAGGGATATTGTGGTCCTTACAAACATACTCCATGGCTTCATTGCGAAAACGAACGGCATCATTATTAAAATTGGCCACTGTCGTTAGAAATTGTTTCTTCAACTTGAAATATTTATTCTCGCGAAGGGAGAGACTCTTTGCGAAGTTTGTTCTTTTCGAGTTTCAAGTTCTTCAATTCTCATTTGGAAAATTCTGGCGAGTTGTTCTTTTCGATTCAAGCTCTCTAATTCTAACTTGAAGTCTCTTCTCGGATTCTACAAATAAGTAACAACAAGTTAATAATTTACAAGCAATACTACGAAGTAAGAAGCGATGTAAAGGTATAATAAGTAACCTTCTCTATCGGATATCATATCTTTAATCAAGGAAGTGTGCTCGGCATGAAGACTAACATCAACACCTAGGTTATTCTGGCATTATCTAAAACTTTCGCAGCCAGGCGAATTCATCATCACTATTAATAACAAGAAGAGAACGAACTTGCTCTTCTCATTTGCTTAAGTATGGTATTACGATGAAGGAGTTCATCTCGTTCAACTTGCACACCAAGAAGAGATTTGTGGAATTCTGCTAACGCCTGTGCACCTCTGTTAGTAATGCGATCGTTCTCATCTATAAGATCACTAATTTTCTTCCTTAAAGTCTTGATTTTCTTCTCGGAATCAAGGTACATTCGTTTAAAGCGATTAGTTAAATTTAAACTAGATCTATGTTCGATCTCTAAGAGATGATATTTGGATTGAAGATCCTTTAATGAAAGGAGGTTAGTTTTATTTGAGAAACTACTTAGAGATTGATTGAGGTGAGTAAGAAGGACATCATCATTCATAGGCTCGGGAAATGAATGGAGAAGAATGGATTCTTCGGAGAGATTATATACGTCTGCGAGAATAATAGTCAGACAAAGAAAAATAAAAGATAGCATGAAAAGGATTTGAGAATTGAAAATTATTATACCATAAAGTTGCTGATTTGAATTCTGAAGAGTGATTACTCTCTCCTTTTGGGAGTCCAGATCGGCTTCTAATTTTTGAATCTTATCGCGAGATGACGCGGCTTCAACTTCCAGCTCTTGGGTCTTCTTGTTCAATTGTAAATTTCTCTTTTCAAGATTATTGCGTCTTCTCTCGAGATCTGAGGCAACTACAAAAGAAGTTTTTCCAGCCTATGAAAGAAGATAGAAAAATCGTTAATACATATATATTTAAAAATTTAAAATTAACAGGGAAATATGACTGCATGCATACCAAAGACCCAAGTGCGTTCAAGAAGTCAGGAGACACAATTCTAGAGGCTCCATTGAAAGAATTATTGCCCTCTAGTAAAGTAGCATTACACACATTTGCGAGAGCCCCGCAAAGGGAAGCTAGGGGAGCATCTCCCATTCCTTGGAAAGAGTCTGAGAAGATGCTAGATAATTGATCCATAGGAGAACCGGCCAATGGAATCTCTTTAGCGAGAGAGGGATTCGAATCATGGTTATCCTCGTCAGAAGATTCGGAGCTTGAGCTAAGGCGAGAAGAAGACTGAGTCTTTCGCTTCTTAGTTAATGGAGCAGAAGATTTATCTTTGCGAACGACGGTTTTACCCGTACTTCTAATCTTCGCGGCTACAGCTTCTTCAACTCCAACCTTCGCATATGGTTAAAGATAAGAAACAGAGGCAACAATATTGTTTCAAATAACAAAGGAAATGTTTCTTACTTCACCAGAAGCGATCGAAGTATCGTCAGAGTACTCTCCAACGGATTATCCTTGTAGCTTCTTCTCAATTTGGCGATCTGAAAAATTCCACAAACTCAGCAAATATAAAAAGAAAGTTGCGAAGGCAAGATTTGAAGTGAAAAACATACCTCTTTTGCCTTATCAGGCCATTTGAATTCCCAAGGATGATATCCTGCGAGATTCGCAGGAAGAATATGCGAGCCCGCGATGTAAGGGCCATTTAAAATCAAGGGTACAACCCACCACTTCTCATCCTTGGAGTGGCGAGGAGTAGTATTATTGCCCGGGTGCCAGTCAATATCTTGCATGAGTAATTTATCCTCGGGGACATTATCCTTCTTTTTGGGCGAATGCCCCAATGAGATTTCGCATTCCTCATCTTTATCCTTTGAATAATTTTCAAAAAAGTTCTCTACAGTGTATTTCTCAGCATCTATTTCCAAGTTTGCGAAATCGGGGTTTCTAACAGTATTAGGGTATAAAGATCCTTTGCCAGCACCACGGTTCGCGAACTCAAGCATTAGCGAATGCAATCGCCACATAATTGATAAACGGCCAGAGAGAATTTTTCATGGGCCAAGATTTCATAAAATAAAGGCATCTCGGGATTGTATAAGGGAATGGGAAGTCCTGCGAGAAGCTCGACCTAAGCGAGACTATAATTTTTGATCATCACATTGATGATCGAGAAAACAACTTTGCGAAAGAATAGATGAAGATTCTTGATCGGGAATGGTTGATAGAGTAAAACCCTTCTCGAGCAACTTCGTTGAACTTCATCAAAAGAAGATTTGTATGCACGACTAATGAAAGCCATTATCGGTATGGGAATGGATGGGAGGTTGGAGATTAGGATCGGCGTTAGAAGGGATGAAGAAAAGAGTTACTGATGAGCGGGAGCGCAAATTGCGGAAGGAGAGAGTCAAGAAAAGTTGCTCGAGAGAAACTAAAGGAAGAAAAGAGGAGGAAAAGAAAGCTATATATAGAAAAATTAAAAAAAAAAGATTCTTGAGGAAAACGAGGGCATTTAATGCGAGAAGAGACACGAACGGACGAGAATAAACAGGTGGAAGAGACGTGTCAAGAAAAGACTTTAATAGTCAAAATCTGTGTAATAGTACGGAGTGAAAGCAGAGATAAAGATAAGTAGTTGCGGCAAATCAAAATATTGATTCTCATGATATTCTCTCCCTCGCAGAGAGGAGATGTAAGGAGAGACAGGAGACGGAACTTCATATATATACTACAAAGAAGCTTGAACTTCGCTAAAAGAATAGAGGCAAGTACGTACTTTTCAAGAAAAATATTCTTTCATTTCGTTCCTTCACCGATTGAAACCAAGGATTATTACAACAATGAATTTTTCCTTCAAATCGCTCTTCAAGCAATATTCAAGGAAAAAGAGGCAAGATGTAGGATCATAATATCGCAACGGACAAGGTTCGCGGGATTAATAAACGACGGTGTCGCGAGGGAGTCGCGAGGGAGCTAAAATAAACGACGCGATGAATAACGACAAACAAAACAATTGGAAGACATGAAACCTGGCGAGGGTTAAGAAGTGTCGCGAGAATGAATATTCGTGCACTTGCGACACTTCGCGAGACATTCCCGAAAATAAAGGATAGCTTATTTGTCATCCACTATGTATTACCCTATATAAAGGGCTAAATGAGTCTGTTGAAGGGGAGATCTTTTTGAATTGTGAAGCAAGTCATTAGGAGAGAGAAAGTTTAAGAGCGCTTTAATTTCCAAGTGTAATTCTATTGTATTGTGTAAACATTTCATGGAATCAATTAATAAATATTCTTGATCACACATCTTTCAATGGATTAGTCAAGCAAAACTGAGTAAGGGGTGTAGTGTGGGATTTCCTGCAACTACAGACAGAGAACGTGATTGTATTCGTGTTCGCCCAGGGACTACAAGAATCGAGAGATATTCTCTCGTGCATTTCCAGTGCCGTCGTACATAGTGAATTGAGGAGAAGAGTACCCTCTTGGAAGAGGAATTCTATGTATCTCAGGTGGGTAAGGAGGTTGATGATGATGTATGTTTATTTCATCGCTTTTGACTCGATTCCGAAGAAGTTGTTCCAAATCCTCTCGTGTGACAAAATTGGACGGCCGGCTTCTCTCCGTCGGGGTTCCGGCATGGATCCCCTCGTCTACGTCAATGCGTTCTGTCGAGGTGCCGGCGCCAGGAGTGTTGGAGGTGTTTCCCATCGGCCCTAGAGGGCGTGACTCCTCTGGTAGCCGTTCTGTCAGAGCCTTAAGAAAGATGAGTACTTCTTTTTGAGTTGAGACCATGTCCGTTTTGGCTCGAGCAAGGACCTCCTGTCGTTCCATCAAATCGGCGATGGTGGTATAGGGTCGGCTCTCTCTGGCTCCTCCGGTTTCTCGTCCTGTTGGCGGGGTAACTGGAGTCCTAGTGGCGGTCGGAGGTGCCATGCTTGACGAGGCATTAGGGGCGGTAGCGGCAGCTATGGCCCTGGTGATCGGTGGTGTAACACCTGGAGGAGGGCTTTCGGTGTTGCCAGGATTGGCAGGTTGCGTAGAAGCATTAGAGGCGGCAGCGGATCTGGCCCTGGTGACCGGTGGTGTAACACCTGAAGGAGTGCTTTCAGTGATGTTGGGCTCAATAGGTGGCATAGTGATGCCGCTGGAAGGAGCGTTAACACCAGGGACATATTCCGTGTTAGTTTTCTCGTGGCTCGCAGCTGATCCGGATCTGAGTTCCACCATGTTGAAGTTGGGATTGAAAGATGAGATTGAAAGCTGGAAATTGATATTGTAACCGAAAGATCAATCCTCCTGCTGTGGTCGCCAATTGTTTGAGGGTGAAAACGGTTTCTGCTGATTTCGGTAATTTCGCGTGAGTGGGTGAGAAACTGAGTCTAAACCCTAAATAATGTACTGCAAGGGAGTATTTTAGATTCGAGAGATCAATCTGTACAAATCCGGCCTAAACCAAGAAATGGCCGTTCCAGACTTGCTTCGGTCACAAAGTGAAGGAGATGGGTTGGTTTTAGGGAGGGAAGCAAAGAAAGTGTTGAGACAAGAATAGTTGATTTTGGAAGAGTAGTTGTTTGACTTGTATCAGAAAGTGAAAGCTAACAGATGGGAAAGCTAGCAAGTAATTTCTGAGTGTTGTATGCTCCTCACCCAAAACTTGTTGTTTGGTGGAAATAAGTAAGACCTATTTATACAAGTTGTAACATAACGTACTCTGGTCTCGTAGAAAATGGAAACGACTGAGTAAAGTGGAAGGAGGTGATAAATGTGTAACGCCTATAATTGATGTTCCATAATGAAAATAGCGTTTCACCATTATACCTTTTATTTACTAACCGACTCATTCTTATGACACTTTCATATAACGGGCGTAGTGTACGCCTGTAGATGGTGGATTTTCGACAAAGGGTAAAATTATAAAACTATACTCCGGATCCGGCAATCGGATGAGTATTGAGGCCCATGTCTCTCATTAAAGCATGAAATCTCATGCCATAAATCTCTGACTGAGAAGGCTGTCTCTCAGAGTATATGTAGATGTGTATTCTCTCAGCTGAGGCCACGGAACATCTCATGAATACTGACCAATTTCAGTAATTACTACGGATCCGACAATCGGATGAGTATTGAGACTCATGTCTCTAAGCGTGAAAGCTCATGCCATAAAACTTCTGATCGAGAAAGTCTCTCAGAGAAGATGTAGATGTGTAGTCTCCCAGCTGAGACCACTTTACATCTCATATTGTATAGAATCGCAAGATTGGACGGCTCCTAGATAGCGTGTCTGCTAGTATAGAGCAATAACGTCTTCAGGATGAAACCATGCTTTCCATGACTATACAAGAGGAATATGACACTCCAGCAAGTTCATATTGCTCAACCCTCAGATAATTAATGCTCCTAGATAGGAAGCCCTGCTAGTATAGATCCATTAGTTAATTATTTCTAATCGCCTGAATATCCAGCAATATTCTACGATTCTTCGTTATATTTCGTCACTTCAATTCGTGGTTCTTCCCAGCAGAATTCCACGGGTTAGTGATAAATATTCAACGAAACAGGCATCTGAGCATCGAATAAGCCCTGACTAAAATGGTGCAAGTGTACTTAGCAATAATGCACAGACCAGCATTTGAATGCGAAAACGAGCATTTCAAAATATGAATGAACGATGAACCTATGCAAAATCGGAAGGAAAAATAATAATAATAAAATATTAGCAAAGGCGCCATGGGACTGGGCTAATCAGCTAGCCGGTCATGCCGTGACCAATCCCGCGCCCAATTTTATATTTTGTCATATTTTATTATTTTTCCCTGATCTCGTGAAAATTCTCTCGTTCGAGCTAATCTCCTTCGTTTCAAGGAAATTCTCTAATCTCATGATTTTATCAAAGAAATAATAAAATTAGGGAAAGGTGTCGCAGGACCGAGAACCAGCCGGCCGGCCATGCCCTAGCTGTGGCCGGTCCCATACCTCACGTCCCCATTATTTTATTATTTCTCTCAAATATTGAAAATTCCTTGATTTCATGAATTTTCCCTAAAACCATGAAAATTCCCTAATTTTATGAATTTTCTCTAAAATCATGAAAAATATTATAAAATTAGGAAAACTCGTGGGACCGAGCACCAGCCGGTCGGCCATGCCCTAGCCGTGGCCGGTCCCACACCTCACGTCCTTATTATTTTATTATTTCTCTCAAATTAAGAAAATTCATTGATTTTATGAATTTTCCCTAAAACCATGAAAATTCCCTAATTTTATGAATTTTCTCTAAAATCATGAAAATTATTATAAAATTAGGAAAACTGGTGGGACCGGGATCTAGCCGGCCGGCCATGCCCTAGCCGGTCCCACACGCCTATTATTTTATTATTGTTTGTTGTTTTAAGTTTCTTGATTCCATGAAAACTCCCTGATTTTCAACAAAATACCTTGGTTTCAACAAATCTCTCTGATTTTATGAAAATTTCCTAAAATCATGAAAATTACATAAAATTGGGAAGAGTGCTCTGGGACCGTGCCCATTGGCCGGCCGGCCATGCCTTGGCCATTTCCGGTCCCACACTCCACCATTCCCTATTTTATTATTATTTTATCTCTCTCATCTCATGGAAATTCCCTAATTTTAGCAAACTCTCCAGTTTCAATAAATGATTAAACCAGCATTTAATCATTCTTTCACCAACTGGTCCTCTAAGTGACTTTGGTATTTCGCTCACACGAGCATTATTTCAATAAATGATTAAACCAGCATTTAATCATTCTTTCACCAACTGGTCCTCAAGAGACTTTGGTATTTTGTTCATTCGAGCATCTGGGCGTACATGGTGAACTCGTCATCCCATGTAGCCGGTCCCTCGCTTCACTCTGCAGATTGATTTGCAATAAATCATCATTTCGATAAAATTAGGGTTTTGAATCCAGAGCTCGTAGAAACATGATTAAATCGTGCATTCAAATACTCGATAATTTTATGTTGATTTCATGATCAACGTTTTTATTTATTTTACTCGACCCAGCAGTTAGTATCTTAAATTAATATTTATTTTGGTCCTGCTACCAACAATTCATCAAACGAGCAATATTTTCTCAAACCGGCAATATTTTCTCAAACTAGCAATATTCCTCAGACTAGCAATATTTGCTCGAACCAACAATATTTGCTCAGATTCAAGAATATTGGTTCAACTATCAATATTATTCGACAATTCAGCAACACAGTTTGCTCGTCTTAGGTAATCAACATAACAATACCCCGTCTCAGCAGACATATTTGATTCATGAATTTCAAAACATTTGCAAAACATGTTCAATTCAACAATACATGGACTCATCGTCCCACAAAGTCAAGAATCGACTCCACAATCACGAGATATCAATCGTGTCACATGGGGGGATATTAACTAGGGTTTTGGTCTGGCGGTCTACGACACGTGTGTTCACCCACGATGAGAATGCGATCAAGTCGTGCAATCAGTTGGAAGAGTCAGCAAAGTAGTAGGTCGAAAATTAACCAAGTCTCTGCACGATGAGCAACTGGTTTTAACACGATTTCCCACTTCCCCACTCTCTGATTCCAGCAAACTGTCACACTTCATGGGATCATGGTGTTTTCAACTCCGGCATTATAAAATGTCTCTGAATCCTGATTGAAAGGACAAGATTCGAACACTCGAATATTCGTCTAAAAGAATTCTCGGCAAGTTCATACAGACAATCTTTCGTCTACCCAAACTCATCGTCTGAGCATTCACTCTCAATTGAGCAAAATTCAATCATTCAGAGCATTCTTACGCTAAATTCGTAACACACCTACAATCTCAGATCACCATTGATCTCACGCATTTCTCAGCTTCCCTCCTACAGATCAACCCATCCTCTCTTGTGACCGAATTGACTCTGGAACGGCCATTGTTCTTGGTTTAGTAGGAGTCTTACAGATTGATCTCTCGAACTTAAAGCACTCCCTTCTTGCAGTGCATCTGTGTGAGGTTCAACATTTCGCTCGGTTCATGGAGTCTCCACACGGTCGACTCTTCAATTCCGTAAAAACCAGCAAATCGTTTTTCCCCATCTACATATTGGCGACCACAGTGGGAGATTAATCTCTCGGTTGCAATCTCGCAGTTTCACAAGATGGTTGGTCTTAGGTCTGGGTTAGTTACAGGTTCCAACACAAATGGCGCTAGCACTAGCAACAACAACAACGACAACGAGGATATCCCGGAAACCATTCCGGCCTCTAACACTGGCAGTGGTGATGGCACTCCTCCTCACACTAACACGGAAAGTCATCCTCTGTTCGGCCGACACCCTGAGGAAGTCAGAGGAAACCCACCACCCACCATTGCCGATCTCATCAAAGTGCAAGAGACTCTTGCAAAAAATCAGACCGATATGGCTACGGCACGAAGGAGCTATTTAATCAACTGAAGGCTCTCACTGATACAATGTCAGAGAAAACTCAAGGAAAGGGGAAAGAGAAGGATAAATCCTCATATGCCGATCCCGAGGTAATTCCAATTCATACAGTGGACGACGATGAATTCCGCAAAGCTGCAGATGAGTCATCAGCAAAAGAATCATCAAATTTCATTACTCGGGAAGATTTGGAGCGCCTTCTGGAGAACCGTGGAAAGGATAAGACATCACATTTCCATCATCACCAGCCTCCTTATCCTGCAGCTACGCAAAGGATCCCTCTTCTGAAAGGTTATACCTCTCCAACTTTCACTCTGTATGATGGAACTGGAAATGCTCGAGAACATGTCTCTCGTTTCCTGGAAGCCTTGGGAGAACATGAACACAACCACGTTGTTCGTCTCAAGGAATTTTCAAAATCTTTGAAAGGCAGGGCATACACCTGGTACAAAAACATCGCACCAGGGACTATTAACAATTGGGGAGAAATGATTAATACCTTATACAGAAAGTACTTCTTTGTGTCAAAGAAAATTACTCTCTCTGATCTTGGAAGAATGTTTCAGAGGAACAATGAACATCCCAATGACTACGTGAAAAGATTCAGAGTCCAGGCCCTAGACTGTCATGATCCAAACGTCACGGAGCAGCAACTGGTAGACTTGAGTATCAACGGCATGATCCCGGTCTACAGAGATTTATTGGAAAATCTTCGTTTCCAGACCTTCTCAGAGCTTCATGAAGCGGCGAAGAGATCGGCAACTACTGCGCCCGCTTTACTAGAAAGAACAAAAGCTATGAAGGACCGCGAGACACTCGAAGTAGCAGATGTCTGATCAAGAAGCAGTAAAACCTCCAGCCTTCCATAAACACTGTTGCAGAAGGGATCAAACGGAAATCCAAACTGTCGCGCAAGCATACCTCAGCTCCTTCGAAAGCACAAAGCAAGGATAAGCAAGATGCACAAACCTCTGACCAACGCACAAGAGTTCTTGATCAAGAAGCACCTGACTTTCCTTTTTCCATTGAAGAGGTGATCGAACTCCGGATTTCGGGTCCAAGATGGTGCAATCAAGTTGCCATATGTCAAGAAAGAACCAATCGAAGAAGACATGGAAAGTCCTTGTTACTTTGCCGCTTCCACAGTTCGTCAATCATCTTACAAGCAAGCTCGCAGTTTTGAAGCACATTTTCAAAGAGAAGGTTGATCCACAATATCTTCAACTGGGACCGAAGGAGTACACAAGAATCCTCTCCCAAATCGAACCTTTACACTCTCTCGAACAACCTATCAAAAAGGCGGTTCAATCCTTGGTCGAACGTGAATTGCTCTATCTATCGAAGGCATAAAGGAGAGATATGTTCACAACACTGAACCACATTGTGTCAAGAAGTCCATTCGGAAATAATTCTTGAGCCTCCAACCACAGACCAAGAGATGTACGACCGGGGACTTCTACCACAAATCGGAAGAAACGAATTTGGAAGAACGTTGATCGATGTTGGCACCGCCATCAACAACATTCCACTGAAAACCATCGGATCCACATGCATCACTCGACAAGAAGCTACTCATGCTCCCATCTCAACCAGAGACCTTGAAGGAATGCTCGGAAATACTTATGGCTACATCACTCTCAAAGTGAACATAAGTTAAACCTGGACAAAAACCAAGTTTCACATAATCAGGAAGATCCAGGATATGACATGTCCTTCAGACGAGCGTGGATCCACGCTGAAAATATGGGTACTTACAAAGCGCATTTTGTTGCACATCTCTCCAACGAAGAAAGTTCTGACCCAGAAGATTTGACGGAAATTCCATCATCAGAGTACTTTGAGGAATTTCAAACTTTAACGAGGTTGAAGCAAGAACCTGCAAAAGATGCATAGACATTCATCAAGAGGTTCCGCACTCAGGAAAGTCTCATCCCATGTCTATGTCATTTATTTCCCCACATGCTATCCTAGCATGGGGACTTAATTATGCTAGCAACTCTACAAGACGTTATGAATGGTAGCTTCACCGCATTAGTATTTTACCAAGTGGTTGAATCTGATGTTTCTCCGAATCAAGCAATGAAATATTCATTACTGATGTCCAAACATGGAAAAGAACACTTTGGGCGTTTCTCCTGCAAGTCCATGTGTTCCACAAAATCATAAAGCTCTGATGTCTGCACAAGTGTCGAATAACACTACCGTAACTAAAGGGATGCAGAATCAACAGAAGATACTCCAGGGCCGAGATGATCAAACCCCTGAGACATTCGATGCTTAAGGAATATACTCTTTAACGCTCAAGCATCTAAGAAGCCATCAAATTGTACTCCTAATCAAAGAGTACAACACAAATATCTCGACGATGACACATTGATTCAACACCAGCACGATCAAAGTGTAACTAAACTACAATCGATAAGTCTTCATTATCCCATGATAAGACTTCTGAAGCATATGCAACATCATTTATACATGGATGACACTAACTCCTTCAACATACACTGGGCAACCTGAGGTGATTCCATGAAACTTCATCAATGGGATTTCTCTACATCACAAGCCCCTGCATGATTGAGGAACGTTCTCTCTTCACCAATCACATCTAGTATGAAAACTGTTGATGCTATCTACCGCAACAACATCGACTCACTGACAAAGCCAGTTCCTGGTAAAGTTATACTTTCAGGAGCATTAAGGTTGAACTCTTAGTACACCTTCATCTTAGAGACGCTCAACTCATCAACTAGTTCGTGAATGTAAAAGGCTCTCTGGATGAAGGAGCAAAGATTATATCTATAATCATGGTTCTAGCCTTTTCGGTCTTTAGAGCAACTTCAACCATGGTATCAGCATCAACAATAATCTCTGGAGGAAAACCATCCATGATTTCAGCATCGACAAGGATCTCTGGAGCGTAATCATTCATGGTCCAGCACCAACAACGGTCTCAGGAGCAACATCCTCATGGCTTCATCAACTAATCATTCTCTGAAGTGTTACACATGAAGCGGACTTTTCTAAGAACCGATGATTCATATCAAGATGTGTAGACCTGATAACATGCTCACATGAAAGTCTTCCAAAAGCTGGCACGACTGGTGGGCATAATTCAAAGTCTTCTACAAGATGTTCTCATCACCTCTACAAATGAGATACAACACATTTCAGGCCATGGGTTTGCAAAAACGTACCAATAGGTGATGAATGGGACAATGCTTCCTCAACAAAAGATGTTCGCCTATGTCTCTTTTACAACATACCAAAAGGGCGCAATAATCGGACATACGAGATGAAAGATATGGCCTTTACAGCCAGGTTTATGAAGTCTGAAAATTCTGTACGGGATTACAAATCACAAATGTGCACGCTTCGTTGACTGACCTCTACAACTCTGAATTGAGTGATTCTTTTATCATGTGACAAATCCGTCTCTTAGCTTCAACAATTGGGGTCAAGCATCAGATTTCGACGTCGTATGAGGTTCCTACAGCTTCCTGAGCATACAACATGCAAGCAGCAATTCTTAGACGGGATTCATAACTTCCACAGTCGATCGGTGTCCACCAGGTCTTTTCGCTAAGTCCTTCATCAAATACAACACTCGTGGTTCCGGGCTCTCCAGTGCTAGTCAATCATCGCAAAAGGAATGCTACCACCGGGACATGCCACCATGGTCATTACATCATCCTCTCTTGAGAGCAACCTCAGTTATGGTCCCATGACCAGGGTTTCAGAAATGATGTTTCTACGACTGACACAAACAAGATGGCACTGCAAGTACCGTGCTCATGTATCAATCAAAGGCTCCTGATCTCGAATGAATCAATGACATTAAATCCTTCAACAACCGTTCAAGACACAAGCGAATGGTCTAAAAGCACAACATGGGTGTTTTACAACAAGCTCGTCTGAGATGATTTTACACTATCCTGTACAAACCTACGAGCTGGGAGCAATTGGTGAATAATCTAGGGATGGGTCATATACCATTCTCTTCGTATGATTGTCCTCTACAACATATCATAAATTCAAAGCAATTGAAGAAATGAGCAAGGATATGTGGCCGAAACATTGGACAACATACAATCTGAAAAAGTTCTGAAAGTCTCCTGGAAGTTTACTGTTTCGCCCTTTTCAGGCCATAAACATGCTCGAAACTCAAAAATATTATTTGAAAAAGCTTGGATATTTTCTGGGCTTGAAGATACATATGCAGATTGCGAAAATCTGACTTTGAACGAAGATTCTACGGTGTTTTTGCTAAAATGCTGAAGTCTGAAATTTTCTGGTGACGTATTTCAGCAAAATTACTTGTATACTCACATGGATTATCATTCATTCATTCACATATCAGCAATTTCATACTTCTATGAAGATATTACAGGAGATATACTTACTTGGGGAGTCTCTAAATCATTTGAAGGCTCGACAATGCCGAAATCTCCATTGGCAACGCCACTATCTCCATTTGGTTCGGGATTTCGGGAATTCTCCATATTCCCATATCCCAAAGAAGAACACGCTTCATCAACATGATGCTTATCTACAATGATTTCTTCATGGATTCATCAACAACAATTATTATTATTTCATTCAAGGAGATGCCACGATAACCTGCACGAAAAAGGATACTTACATCGACTTCTTCATCGATCTTTGGATTCATGAGTTGTTTGCCCGGGAACAAGTTGAAGACCGTCAATCGATGGAGCAAAAGTCTGAAAAGAAATAACAAACCTTGGTCTCATGATCCTAATTGCACGGGCAAAGTCATGACACAAGGAGCGCTAACAACTCACCAAAGAAACGGCTGGGGACTACACGTAATTTGTTAACATCATGTAGTCCTTACTTCTGGGTTCTCCGCTCCCGTAGACTTTCTTCCATTTCCGTGAAGTCTACATTGATCCAGGATCTCACTACACGATCATCCTATGGTAAAGCTAATGAAATAACCGGGAGTACAACTCAGTATGAAGGATCTCTCACCATTACCCAGAGGTTCCAGAAGTACCATTTCTTAAAGTTTCGTCCGTAGAGATGTTATCTCTGGAAACACCATCTTTGGAAGTATCATCATGGGAGTCAGTCATTCTCGCAAAGTGGCTACTTCAAAGACATCGTTCATACAAAGCGCAGGCTTCGGCGGAACAATGAATCATGGAATAAATGTGCTCACAACAGAGTCTACAAAAATGGTAACCATCCAACTCTTACCTATTTACAATTTCACTAGTTGTAGTGATTACAATCTCGAGAATTCGTTCGCTCCTTCAAACCTGCAAAGACGAACAAAATTCATTATTCAAAATCATGACTTGATTTTCATAAAACCGTGAACAACCCACGTAAATTTTTACTATGTGAACATTCACTGGTTTTCAAAATTGGACAGACGTCCATTCTACAATTGTGAAAACTCACATACAGACATTATTTCACCATGTATGATTGTCTACTTTCAACAGTTGTTCAAAATCAAAACATTGAGTTTACTAAATATATATATTTAACGTGAAACTCACGTAAATTTGAAAAATATATCTATATATTTTTTGCTCCCTCGCACGAGCATCTGTCTTTGAAGCGAGAGTATATTTTCAAAGATTTCTGAAAGCTCGAAGATGAAAAATTTCATGAAAGCTCATAAACAAAATTTTATTACTAACAGACGCACGTCTGTTCAAAAAAAAAAATTCTCTCGTACGAGCATCCACCTTTGAAATGAGAGTTTATTCCACTTTGTGAAATCTCACGTATTTAAAAAATAAAATTTTGTTTTCGTGAAAGCTCATAGACATTTTTTATCATTAGACTCAGGTCTATTTTGTTTGTTCCTTAAACTAACGAAAGAACGAGCGTCTATTCCTAAAACAAGGATTTCTTTGGGCCCGGCCCGTAAATCCTAGACCAACCAAGGTTCCACCATCGAATCAGCGGTTCTACACCAAATTTTGCTCACTGGATGATGCTCTATTATACCACTGGGGTTTCCGCTCAAACTATGGTTTGCTCATTCAGTTGAAATCCGGTAATGTCTTATCTTATGACTAAGTTCAATTACTTATTTCTGTTTGTACCTGTAAAATCACCATTCAATGCTGACTGAGAAACATGATTGTTCCTCACTAAGCAGGGGATTTAATGTAGATGGTGGATTTTCGATAAAGGGTAAAATTATAAAACTATACTCCGGATCCGTCAATCAGATGAGTATTGAGGCCCATGTCTCTCATTAAAGCATGAAAGCTCATGCCATAAATCTCTCGACCGAGAAGGTTTGTCTCTCGAGTATATTTAGATGTGTAGTCTCTCACCGAGGCCACGACATATCTCATGAATACCGAGCAATTTGATGTAATTACTCTAGGATCCGCAATCGGATGAGTATTGAGACTCGTGTCTCTAAGCGTGAAAGATCATGCCATAAAACCTCTGATCGAGAAAGTCTCTCAGAGAATATGTAGATGTGTAGTCTCCCAGCTGAGACCACGGCACATCTCATACTATATAGAATAGCAAGATTGGACGGCTCCTAGACAGCGTGTCTGCTAGTATAAAGCAATAACGTCTTCAGGATGCAACCATGTTTTCCCTGACTATACAAGAGGAATATGACACTCCAGCAAGTGAAATTCTCTAATCTCATGATTTTATTAAAGAAATAATAAAATTAGGGAAAGGTGTCGTGGGACCGAGCACCAGTCGGCCGGCCATGCCCTATCCGTGGCCGATCCCACACCGCATGTCCCCATTATTTTATTATTTCTCTCAAATTATGAAAATTCCTTGATTTCATGAATTTTCCCTAAAACCATGAAAATTCCCTAATTTTATGAATTTTCTCTAAAATCATGAAAAATATTATAAAATTAGGAAAACTCGTGGGACCGAGCACCAGCCGGCCGGCCATGCCCTAGCCGTGGTCGGTCCCACACCGCACGTCCCCATTATTTTATTATTTATCTCAAATTATGAAAATTCCTTGATTTTATGAATTTAGTTCAAGAGATTTTTTGTAGAATCACTTTCAGTCCCTGCACGCAATACTTGATTGTATGTTGAATATTTTATGGCATATTGTAATTGAGTTCATGAGGTAAACCGTAGTGTTTCAGTTTTATATAATTACTCACTTTGTTAAGGTTAACTAAGGTATAATTGATCCTTGGATCATATCTTCGTGATTGCTATATCAGAATCATAAGAAAGTTCTGATGGTACAACTCATATGTAAGTCACATATACTAATGTTTGTTTATGTTTTATAAATAAATATTTGGTATACATATGAATGCTCTTGATGTATGAGATAAACATTGGTTTTCATTAACTTTAAGTTTCGGTCTCATATTGCTTATCTCTTATGATTTTGTGACTTTTTGATTTAGCTGATTTTGGCTTTAACCTTGTAGGGTTGCTTTATCAAATAATCATAAGTAGATATTGATCAAACTCATGTGTGAAATCACAATAATAATATTGTCATTTTATGTTTCATAAGTTGCATATTTAGTATGCATATGAGTTTCAGTTTAAAAACATTTACATTGGCACGTAAAAGATAAGACTTTGTCGACCTTTTTCTGGTAAAGGTTGTCTTGTTTGATCCCTGTTACGAATAGAGAAAGTATGGGTCCTTAATCAAGAGCCAAAATATCTGATAATGAAGACAAAATGGAGAACTTATTAAAGTATCTAGATAAAAATAAAAAACGATATCAATGTAAACCTTTTGAGTCATTAGAATCTAAATACAAGTTTAAACATGAATTTGAACGTATAGTGTACGGAAGATTATGCAAAAAACCAAAACAAGAGTATGAGCTACCAAAATTTAAACAATATAAAAAATGAAAAAAGTTTAGAATGGTATTACATTTTTTAAGTTTCTGATGTTGCATGATTTTGATCAGGTGAAGAACGACGAGAAGTACCATAGCAATATTGACATCATACTATCACATGACAGTAAGATGCCCGAGGCTTATTCGAAAATCAAGATTCGATTGAATATGAGGAAGATAACCGTGATTCAACAATCAAAGAAATCGACAAGGACATGATTGCATTTTTAGGAGATCGGGTCATAGGTCATAGAAACAGTGTTTAAAAACTGAGCATGCATTGGTATTTTTCTACTAGGTGGGTTTGAACAGAAAATTTACAAATACATGACATCATAGTTATAAAAAGGTATGAGGTTTGTGTCCATGATAGCCAGGGCTATCAGACGGACGTCATTCAACGGGGAATCTGATCCGAAGGTTGGGAAGCTCCGGATTGAGTTATACAATGGACGGCTAAGAAACTTCCAGTTTTAAGTATGTCGAGTACTTTAAATACCTTTCGGCGTTCAATGTTAGTTTTCTTACTTTCCATGAATAATTAATTTGCTACTACTAATCTTACTTCTCCTTCTCGAGAAGCAACAACAACAATTTGGTGAATCACAACATCATCTTCGCATCTTCTGATTGGTAAGAAGATATTTTGGTAACTATAATTGATTTTTGTAATGATTTCAAAAATTGAAACCTGGAGTTTTATCTCATGAAGGTTGCCTATCCACGTCCCTATCCTAGGTTAAAATTCCACCTCCACCTATCTCATGAGTTCTCTCTTCTGAATCTATATCCAAACCCTAATCTTCTCTCTATCTTCGAGTTTCCCGAGCTAGGAAACGAATTAAAACGATAGGGGATTGTCGAAGGGCTAATGAATTTGATCGATAGGGTTGCGCTTGATTTCAGAAGTGTAGGAAGTTATATATATTCAAATCAAACTCAAATTAAAACGAATATTTCCTGAAAACTATGTTGCCCTAATTTTAAATCACCTAACACTATGGGGTTGAATCCATAAACTATTTGATCATATAGTGGGATATGGGTTTTACCATCACTGTATTCTTCTCTAGGTCTAAAGGTCAATATTATCATAGAATAAGATGAAGTTGTGGTAGTTATGGAGACCCAATGTTGATTTGAAGATCAGGTATTTTGATTTCTGCTTCAGATTTTTTCCGATATATTAAGGATTTTGAATCTGGATTTTTATTGCGAATGTTGATACAAATTTTAAATGATTATGAATTCTGGGTTTTGTTATATGTTACTGATGATACAAATCACATCACCTTAGAATGACTCTATGATTTTTTTGTTGAAACCAATGTGGGTTTTCAATATAACCAATGTTAATTATAGGTCCATATCTTTTTTGTTGATAGTTAGGTTCGTGTTATAGCTGCATATTTGTATTCAGTTTTGATGATTTTTTCCCTTCTGTTTCATGAAAATTACAGGATGGATGCCCAGATGAATTTGAAACAACCATTTAACTAAACTGGGTTTGTGTTTATACGCCTAATCTTTGGCTACTTGAGAAGAGTTTGTGATTAGGTATATCAATACTAACTCACTTTAAGTTAGGGAAATAACAAGGATTGATTGTTACTCATGCCGTTTTCTTGGCTTGGGTGGTCCTGGATCACACATCAATTTGACGTTCTCCTATAATGATGTTGTAGTCAGAGTATGCAATGTAAATTGATGCCTAATTGTTGATGCCATGTTTCATAATGATGTTGTAGTCAGAGTATGCAATGTAAATCATCAATACTTTTCAGTTATGGTGCACAAGACGCAGACTGAAGTACAAGGTAACCTATAACTATTTATTTCTTATTGCATATCTCATTTGGACGTGATAGTAGATTCGTCTATGATAAGGTATGATTTGTGTGTTTTGTCCAGTCTCAGTGTCGTTTTTGTTTTCTTGACTGCAAAAAAAAAAAAAAGATTACTGTTACTCCTAAGTTAACCTTATTTAAGATTTAAGATCGGAGAACATAGAGAACTGAAAACATCTTTGTTCCCTGCTTGAACTTACAGGTTCATTAAACATGGAATTGGAAGTCGTACATAGTTACCAACTGCATCAGATGTTGTTGTCATTGAAGCAAGGGGTGATTGCATTGTCCTGTAAACAACTAATGGGGTGATGCACGGCGAACTTCACCCATCTTCCTTATGCATCATCTTGGAGTAGTGAGGCAAGCACAATTTTGTTTAGTGAAAGTTAACCAACAGAGGTCAGTGATATGCATTTAACTTATTATTATTAGAGTATTCGGCTTACCTTATTGATGAAATTACCTTATGTTTATTAGAATTGTTGTTAAAGTGATTGATATATATATATATATATATATATTTAATGATTAGCAACGTTTTGTATAATTGGGGGAATATATTTGGCTAGAATGTTAGGTTTAAAATGGACACATTTTGTTATAGGTCGAGATTAGGGCTTACTTGCCTCTTCTTAATCATCTCATAAGCATTCGTAGATACGTGGTTTGAGTTTCACCCACTGTACTCAGAAAAAATGATTCGGCACATACACAATTATGAAACATGTCATGTAGGCTGTCACATAGAGATGTTTAGTAACCTCATCGATTAAGCCCGTTATTCCTATGGTAGAATAAATCTGTTTGTTTCATTGTTGTGGTAATATTACTCTATAATACCTGAAACCCAAATCAAGGTTCTGTTGATCTTTACATCATCAGGTAATCAAAATTCTTGCCTTTTCTAATTTACGGGGTTCTATTATTAGTTGAATCAATGTGATTATAATTTTGTAATCTTTACGTGATTTGGTGTATATATAGTTTCGTATAAAAACCATAGTCATTTGACTAACATATCCTTTCACTGTGTTCAGCTCTTTGTGGATTTATATTAGTATAATTTCGATGTACATTATACATTGACTCTGTCTCCTGTTCAGCTCTTAGGTCCTGTAGTTGTCTCCATACTTCAAGAAGCAATGAACAGCTGTATTAGTTTTATTTTTTATTAGGGTTGATACCATTTAAAAGGGTTGAATGGTTGTTGACTTGTAAACTCTGATCACTCCTGGAACACGCAAAACTCCAGTTTTGTAGGAAGGATTTGAATTTTTATGTATGGTTGATTATGATGAACACATTAGTTTTCTTTTTTATTAGGGTTGATACCATTTAAAAGGGTTTGTGTACTAGCCTTCCTCATATTGTATAAATTGAAGTGTTTTCTTATTATTCTTAAGTTGTTTTGTTGGGAACACTGAACCTATCATTGTGTACATTATGTAGGACTGCCATTGCTGAGTTGTATTCTGGGCATCCAATCATAAGGTAAATATTTGTGGACTCTCATATATGGTATAGATAGAAATCTATTTAAGAATAACATTTCACTATTATGGACTCTCATTATGGTACAAATACAAATATGTTTAGGAACAGACTATAAATCTTTTACCACAATATATTCGCATAAAGTGGTCAAGTCTATATATTCTTCCTTACTTTTTATTTCTTTGCGTTACTGTTTGCTTTCCTCCAAGTGTTCAAGGCAGATACGACATCAAAAGATAATTTTCTTAATCTTGATGATAATAGGACGATAAGGAAACGGAAACGTCGTGCAAGAAAAGCTCAATAAAAGCATTCAGGAGCATCCAAATCTATTTGTGTTGACTCCCCAAGCTAATGTATTATTTTGTTGTCAACAAACGGTTAGCTACATGTCCATATATTATTATATGCATCAAATAAATATTTACTTGATTACTTGGATGATTGTTTGAACTGTTAGGAACTGGATTAACTTCCCGGTGATCACCCTACAATAAGGAAGCACATCGGTTAATGGAGGAAGACTAACGTCTAACACAACAGAAATCGAGATTCGAGGGAGAAAACCCAAGTAACAAGTTTAATCCTTCAACTTATGGTCAAATTCCTTAATAGTCTGCCTCTGGACGCATTGAGTAACTGAGGTTAGGTGAGTCTGCTGCGAAGAAAGTTTTTCAGGTGCGGGAAATTGATGGTCAAAAAAAAAAAAGTGCAAGTAGGACTTTGAAGTGGTGTTACAAGCATTCTTCAATCAACCATATCTACATCCATGGTATTTGCCTTGTTCTTTGTTTTTTTTGGTAACTATCATCTATAGCCAGTTATCTATTCCCAGATGCATTGAGATTAACATTAACCTTCAAATAATATGATTGAAATTATATTAGACTCGAAGAACAAAGCTCAAATAGCAAGTCGTGCAAGAGAAGGTCTGCAAAAAACAATTATGCCTGCTCAAGGAGTACATAATACAAAACATTCAAAAATTAGATTTCCTATTGTTGTGGTCCATACTCAATTATTAGCTTTCATGTTATGAACAATATTTGCTTACATTTATACAGTTCCCTGCCTAGATGGACACATGCGTCTTACCTGCAAAGTTCATATAATGATACTAACTTGGTTGATGTGGTAAGCTTTTGTCATTTCCACAAAATGATGATGCAGCCATCATTCAGTTAAATGTATGTATCCGCTGTATTTACTCCGTTCTGTAAGTATCACCATTTTTTCGCCAAATTCTTTACTGTGACCTTAAATAATTGGTTTGCAGTTATATTCGAATCAAAGATCTGAAGTTTGGATAACACGTGGTTCAAGAGAAGATCTGCAAAAAGGAATTGTGCCTGCTCAGAAAGTACCAAACACATGCACACAAATTTAATATTTTATATTGTGTGTGCACTGAGAGTGTTTGATCACTGGAGCAACATGAAAGATCGGGGTTGAAAAGGATATACCAAGAATGACCGCTAAAATTATAGCAAAGACAAGCTTTCTGAATAAATTTGTTAATGACAAGAACAGACAAAAACTACTTGAGAAACTGCGCAATTAGCAGTTCAATTCTTAGTTGAGGTGTACAACGTTACCCAGGTAAAAATGGCTGCTCCATCCACTGTTCACCTCAATTTTATGTCAGAAGCTTGATTATCTGTGCATCCTGGAATTTGAAGTACTACAATATCTTAGTTGAGAGATTTTTTTGTGGGTGGTACGATAAAAAGTAACTTAAGATCATTTTTTTCCATTTTCTTTTCTCGAAATTTTGGTTAGTTCTGTTAATGTTGAAATGAAATTTGAGCTACAACTTCTAAACTCTTTCAACCTCTGGGAAGAACATTGTCGTAATGCAAGCTCAAAATGTTGACTATGTTGAAATTGTCTATTTTTCCTTTTAGATTTTTTCGTGCTATATTGTTGTAAAGCCCAACTTTCACAAAAGCCTGTAGTGAGCAGTACTTCAAAGATGTTGGTGAAGTTGTTAATGTTCAATTTGGAACATTTCAAGGGGCATGTTATTGTGAGTTTACAAACTGTAATTTTTACATGTAATTTTATCATGTAAGGATTTTAGTTTCCTATCTTGAAAAGTATTCATCTTTACCCCATCACATAACCCAACATGTGAACCATACTTGACTACAATGGTATGATACTGCCATACATACGATCAAAGAAACTATATTTATTCTTGAAGCTTTAAGATTTTTAAGTTTCATGTGGTTGAAGTGTTTGATGAATGGCCTGAATCAGTTTTGAGTTTAGTTATTGATTTCCTCAAATGTGTATATTGTATGAGCAGTGACGAGTTTTCAGTGAGTTTTACATGGCAAATTTAAGTAGAATATGCTCTAAGGTTTGACAAGAAGATACATAGTTGACTAAAGAATACCGAATAGAAAACGAGTGTTGGTCATGTTTGTTGAAACATTGCAGTTAAGTACCTTTGCATTATTCTGAGAAGGAGGTGAAGAAAATGGGAACTTCAAAGAATTATTAGCTGATTTAGTTTGTTTAGCCGATAAAAGAGATAAATGGTAAGATTAATGAGAACATATCTACTTGAATTTGTGATTGTTTTAAAACGCCCAGGCTACGACGTGGTCGGGCCACATATATTTTGTATGCGGCCATTCTTTATTTTTTGACACCTATCTAACTAAAAAACCTGCTCCCTCCAAATCCCCTCAACCGTTCAAAAAAGAAAACAGATAAACAGTTATGTAATAAACTGGTTTTCAGATTTTTCTCCTACTTTATATGACGTGTCAACATTTAAAGAAGGGCCACATACTTGAAGTATGGGGCCCGACCACATCGTAGCTGCACCGGTTTTAAAATAACTGACCACATATATAATCGAGCACAGAAGAACTGATTCTTCTCGGTGATAAAGATGTGAGAAAAAAAATGTCCATTAATATAGGTTACTGTTATACGTCACTTAAAAAGCATTTAAAAGGTTTCGACTAATTTTAATGTTAACCAATACACAAATAAAAGATAAGATTAAACTGGAGGTTAAGATTATTTTAAAATAACTGACCATGTAATCATGCACAAAATAATTAGTTCTTCTCGGTGATAAGGATGTGCGAAATAGAATGACCATCAATATTGGCTACTCGTTATTTGTTACTTAAAAGGCCATGGTCGGGATCATAAGTTCCGATTAATTTGACCCTACCAACAAAACACTGGGTCCAAAGGTCTCGGCTAACTTATACGCTCACGGATAGTTTTAATGTTAGCCCATAAACAAATAAATTGTAAGATTAATGGAGAATCGATTTCTTTGGAAGTTGAGACTGTTTTAAAATAATCGACTACGTAATTAATCGAGCACATAAGATTTTATTCTTCTCGGTGATAAAGATGTGCGAAAAAGAATGACCATCAATACAGATATTGTTATTCGTTACTCCAAAAGAATTTAAAAGGCAACGGCTATTTTGACCCGGTCACCAAAACACCGGGGTCGCAAGTCCCCGCCAACTTATAGGCTCACGACTAATTTTAATGTTGGGACTATGATTGTTTCTAGATTTTCTAATCTAGAGTCGGCAACCAGGTCCAGGCTAATTTGACCTAACCAACAAAACATCGGAGTGGTAGGCCCTAACTATTTTGAAGATGTAGAATCTAATGATGCTAATATATCGGCAAAGATGATATGCCGATAATAAAGACAAGGGTTAACATCCATAAAAAAAAAGAAGTTGTAGAAACGAACCGTGAGACAAAAAAGATTCAAAAAGGTTGAGCCCAACCATAGGCTTTGGTTCATCCCGATCTGATAGCCCATCTTTTCGAATTGAACAAAGATGACTGAATAATTCAATTTATGAAGGTAATAAAAAAATAAAATATTTTTGGTAAAGTAGTAGCACATGTGTTACGATTGATTTCAAAACCGTGGTTTGCCTCATATGCAGGCTCTTTTATTCTTGGATGGTTGGAAAAACTTCGTACATTGGAATAAGTTGAGAAATTTATATGTACCGAAATTCCAGACGAAAAAACTAACCCTTAATTTGAGAATATAAGAAATACATGTTACACAGTATGTAGTTCGGATTCAAGGTGTATCAGAGATAGAAAGTACAATAGAGGATATCCAAAGAAATATGCTGACAATACAACCATGGACGAAGGTAGGTGGGTACCTAATCTATCGCCTATGCGAAGAAGGAAGGAAGGTGATCATCCACAAGGGATACATAACAAACAATACATATGCTGTTCCGCACAATCCATATTTGTCCAAAATATGGCACTAGATTTTATTTCATCTTTTTACAACCAATATTTCATTTTGTACACAACAAAAGTGGCATTACGACACCTTTTTCAAGTATGCAAATAAGAATTTTGGGAAGTAATTAATATAGGTGAATCTGAGTTGCAATGAAAACCTAAAAAAGAATTCCTATATAAAATCACAGGCATCATATGTTCAAACATACTAGAAAGTATGGGACGATCCAAAATATCTGAAAGAAAGGATTATTGCAACACAAAGAACCGAAAATGAATATAAGATCATCTTACGCCTGATATCACTTATACCGAGATACTAAAGCATATATACCAAGAGACTAAAAATAATTGAATGGATTCAAACAATAATGAACCTACAACGACTTATAGCAACAAAAAGTTTTATAACTCTCAATGAATTCTAAAACATCTCAAATATCTAGGATTTTGAAGCCATGGAATCCGCTAAAAGTTGGTGCACCAATGATGTAGTTGAAAAGAATACAATGAATGACTTGATGAAGCTACTAGGGTTTCGATAATGATTTGGAAAAGACAAAAACTTGAAGATGAAATATTAACAAGGAAAAAGATAAGAGTGATAAACATAAACACTTTAAAAACTTGATAATTTTAATTGTTAAAAAAATTGTATAAACGTGCGAATGCTCCAGAAAAATTCTAAGCATTCAAATTAGTTTCTTATACTATATTTGGTGATTAATTGGAATAATAAGTAACAATATGTTGAATCTTCTCTTCCAAATTAAATAGGCTCACTATGTACTAAACTATTGTTGAAAGTGTAAAAGTGTACGTCAATATTATTTATTATTGAATTGGCAAACCTTAAACTTATAACCGTGGATAAAAAGAAATACACCAGCATGAAAGTTTGAGCCAGGGGACGTAGTCCAGGTGAATCCTAGAGAGAAAGGAAAAGACAATCATCACTCAGAGTAACTAAAATTTATGTCAAGGATCAAGAGATCATGGAAGGTGATGGTGATGCTGAGAAAGAACAAGAATGCACTACATAGCAAAAGAAATAGAAAACACTTCTTGCGGGACTCCCTTGGGTCCTTAATCAATAGCCAAAATATTCCAATGACAAAGACGAACTGGAGAACTTCTTGAAGGAACTTGAGCAAAAAAATAACATCGAGAGTTGGGGATGATTTAAATATTTTAAGTCATCTGAGTCTAATTTTTTTTTGTCTAGAAATGAATTCAAAGCGAAAAAAGTGTGAAGGATCGAAACAAGAGCATGAGCTAGAAAAATTCAAATAATATAAAAAACAGACTAAACATCATAATTTTCTTAACATTTAAGATATGAAAAATAATTAGTCAATAGAATTATACAGAACTTTAGTTGGTAGCCTAGCAACAAGCTGAGCACCAACCCCTTTTGAATAGCGACACCAAAAGTTAATACACATTTTTTTTCCAGTTTTAGATGTTGCATGATTTGATCAGGTTAAGTATGACGATAAGTGTCATTGCAGCATTGACATCTTACTTTCACACACATATCCGAAAGATACTTGAGGATTATTTGAAGAATGGAGCTTTCATTGAAGATAACGAAGACATCCGTGATTAATCACTCAAGGAAATCAACAAGGGTATGATTGGAAGATCAGATCATTGAAAGGGTGTGTACACAACAAGCACATGTCAGTCTTTTCCCAAGAGGTGGGTCTGAACAGAAAATTTACAAGTACATGACATCAGTCCATGAAAATATGGATAAACTAAAATCAAAACCGAACACAAGGTTACGTCAATTCAAACAACGTCCAAAATGGAAAATACGAAACCTTCATAGACGAAATCCAGACTCGAGAATAAGTACACCTATGCAAGAATAATAGAATACATAAAGAGAGAAGATTGAAATTCATGGACGCGTCAAAGACATATCCATTCACTTTTGAGAGTTTTTTTTAATGGAATGTAATTGTTTTGTTATTTTCATCATTTATTCACAAGGTATGCTATAACTCAAGCTTATATTTTTCATATTATCGTATGATTCACTAGATTTTTGGTTTGTGTCAAAAGACATTGACAACGCTTAACCATCTTCAATAGCTTTTGCATTATTTATCTTATTGTTGTTTTGGTTATTTGAATTCTTATTCAAATAAGACCGTTTTTCTCTTCATATAATATAGATTTTCTGGATTGATTTTAAAAAAAAAAATAGACTTAATGCTTTCAAAATAATGGGAAGAAATACTAGATTTTTTTTTTGCAAATACTAGAATTGTTCATTAGTTCATTTCAAGTAAATAATTAGAATTTGGTTAGACGGTTCCATATGTATTCAGATCACGCGTCGATGAAAACACCCCACATCATCTCGCATAAGTCACTTTATAATTTGACTACCATTAACATTGAAAATTAATGTTCATATTTAATCAACGGTCATCATTTAATTACATTAGAATCAACGAATAAAAAATTCATCAAGAAAATTTTTTAGGTAATCATTTATGATAATACCTAGAAAACATAAACTGGATTATATTAATTAATGATATATACACGGATAACAGAAGCATATTAATGATGTTTTAAAGCATTTTGATGGAACATTTATACCAAGCTAAAAACCCTATGTTGAATATTGAAACCTACATGACGCATCTAAGGGACTGGCAAAGTTCTGAAAAGGGAAATAGTTCTTGAAGATACAAAGTAAATAACTTTTCTTCAAAAGATATATTATGTCTGAAATACATACTGAGGCGCTTAATAAATTGATGATTAATCTTATATTATTCTTAAAACATGGGGTTGATACGAAGGTCATCACTCTACGGGGGGGAATGGTGCAAATTCATAGGGTGTTGTAAAGGAACATACCAATACTCCAATAATTGTTATTATAACTGTAACGGTTGTAAGCGAGTTTCAAGGTTAATTGTCTGATTCTAATTAACCACAACATGAGATGAAATTAGCATTTATTTGTTCACCTTACTCAACATTATACCTTGCAACAGGTGCACTTATTGCACCATACCACCAAAGGCCTCTAGAGTGTTGATCAACTGGATATACCAAGTCAATGAATTCAAGAAAAATAAGACCTAAATGTAAGTGCGCAAAATAAAAATAAGATTATATGACATTAATTATGTGTTTTCTTTTTTATCACGGTCATTTATTATGTGCTAAAACTACTAAATTTATTCACGCAAGCCTAAACTGGAGACAACGGATCACAATAACTATCTCACCACAACCGATGACCCCAAGGAAAATTGGAAGACTATATAGGAAGCAACCACATGATACAAGAGACGGTGAGAATATGATTGTTTGATTGTTTTATTTTTACCTCATATTGTTAAACAAATTTAAATGTCTGATGCTTCGAGTAACTGACGGGGTAAATCATTCACCTGAGAGGCAATGGTATTACATAGCATGCAACAGATGTAGTAAAAAGGTTCAGTATGACGAGAACGAAGAACCTTAGTGTAGCAAGTGCAAAAATAAATTTGAAGAGGGCATACCATGGTGAGAATGAAGGACTTTTTTTTTTTTAAATTTGAAGATGTAGTTTTTATCATTGTGTATTTTCCAGCAGAAGTCAATTATGATTAAAAGATAAGGAAAGTCTATGTTTTAGGTTATACTTTGCGATTTCTTCATTTTGTTTTCTAAATTTTGATTTGAGATCATATTAATGTTAACACATTCAACGGTGCAAGTAATGTGATATGATAACTTATTTTGTGGGGTTATACATGCAATCATAACTAATATTATTCATCCCGTGTGGCCTCATACTAATCAGAGGTTGAACCGGGGGGCCGTAAGGCACCGGTGATACCTAGTCAATCCATGAAAATCTGGAGAAGTTGAAGTCAAAACAGAAACACATGCTATATCAATTAAAATAATATATACAAAGGATATACAGTTCACGACGTAGAAAATTTTGGACTAGAAAAAGAATGCAACCGTACAAGAATAATGCAATGCCCAAAGAGAGGAGCTTGGATGGGTCAAAGACATATTCATTCACTTTTAGGAGTAGTTTTTAATTGATCTAAGTTATGTATGATATAAGCCTGTCGTTGATAAGGAGTTCAGAGATGACAAATAATTTTTCAAAAAATTTAAGTACTAGGAAACTTCTTGTTAGTATATATTCTTTTGTTCGAGAAGGATAACTAGGGTTTCGTATAACAAATATTATGATTACACATGTTATTTCCAACGATTTTCATCTTGCATGTTTTTAGATTTATTTATTTTTTATTTTTTTAAAGGAAAACTACCCATGGCAAAGGCACACTGGGTAGTGAAATTTATTAAAAATCAGAAAGAAAGAAGAAGGGGGACTAGGCCTTACCTCACTACAAGAAAGGAAGAGAAGAAAGCAAAGAACTAAAATAAAACAAAATTACATATTTCGAAAGCGGTAAACCGGGAGAATAGAATTATCAATGAGAAGATTCCGCCTTATGAAGTTTGGAGGATCAATCCACCAAAGAAGAAGCAATCGTCGCACCATGCTTGGCTAAGAGGTCTGCCACCGAGTTGCCTTCACGGTAAATATGAGTGCACACAAACTGAATAGAAGAAACAAAGTTTAAGCAATTGTTCCAGTGAGTATAAAGAGGCCAGGGAACCAAATTTGGGTTTTTGATGGCCTATAATACGAAAGTAGAATCGCACTCAAGCCAGAGACGCTGAATTCTTTTGGAGCTGGCTATTCGAATAACATGAATTGCACCCCAGAGTTCGGCGAAAGCAGAATTGTTAAAACCCAGACTTTGAGCTAGGCAACCTTTAACCAAACCATTGGAGTCACGAAAAGTCACCCCACAACCGGAAGGGCCTGGATTGCCCAAAGAGCAGCCATCAATGTTAGCCTTAATCCATCCTTGTTGTGGCGGACACCATTTAACCATTATGGATTTATTTATTTAAATTCTAGAGTTTTTGGAAGATGAACTTGCAGTATTTAATCATTATTTGTTTAATATATTGGAAAGTTTTATGAGATATATGTGTCTTATGATTTATGTGAATGAATTGAACTGATATCTCATACATGCTCAAAAGTTGAATGTATTATGTTTTATGAACTAAAAATAGGACAAAGTTTGTGAGAACGTCGCAGTATTGATCTACTTGGTCACACTTTTGTGAAATTACTGCACTATCAACTCCGTAAGATTTTATTATGTTGAGTCATACCGATTAAAATTATCTATTTGTTCAGAATCGGGCGTTGAGATTAATTTATGTCGATGTTGGGATACAAATCCATGTGATTTGTTATGCCCGACAAAATCCTTCTTTTTCATTAAAGTAAGGTCACTCATGTTGTTCTCTTGGGAATAACATCAAATGGGGGAAAATTCTTAATTGAACTTTTGTTTAATTGTTATATCTTTGTGGGGGAGTGGATGTGGAATTTAGATGGGATGCTTGTATCTTAAATCTCCTAGATAAACGCTAAGTATTTTATACTGTGATATCATCTAAACAAAAGTTGATATGTGTTTCTTTTAAGTCTTGAAATATCTTTTGATTGAATTCATTACGATCCCATAGTTTTCGTACCTTAGAGGGAGAATTAATTAGTAGTTTCGTACTACATACATATGGTTTACGGATTATTATGTAAGGGGAGTGAATCAATATTTATAGATGTTTGATTAATGAGGATAAACATATCACCGTAGTATTACTTTGAAGTTGTGATACAATTAAACTTTGGAGAAGATAATAATATTATGTTTCTATCTAACGACGATTGAGAGTATTTGTTTTCAAAGTTGTTATCGCTACGGATCTTAAACAACCACGATCTTTGAGTTGAACATGTTCAGAATCATTGCAACTTGAAGTAACTAAGAATTCAAGGAGTTGAAGAACCAAAGAAATCAAGCAAGATGGATTATGGAGTTTTCAAGCTTTATTTTGTAATCCAGATGTATTAATAGTTTTAAAACTAAAATTGACAAAGGGATATTGTTAGAGCATTGCTTGGTCGAACTCACAAGTGTTGCTATCTCAAGATTGTTGTCAAATTTAGTTGTAAAATTGTATCGTAATTTCTAGTCTACAATTAGTCAAGTCTCGGACTAGGATAGAAATGTGTAGTTGAGAATCGAATATCACGTTTCTACCGTTTGGAAAGCGAAGATCAACATGAGCTTTGGAGAACTTCAAAATCAAAGGTAAGTGAAGACTATTTGTCAAGTTTTCACTTTCTATATTTGAGACATTGTCGCATGACTAAATTAGATGGTCATGCATAATAGAAATTTCGAGTCAAGTTTATCTTGAAGATTGTTCTAAATATGACTAAGCTTAAGAACATTTGTTCATACTTGATGAATTTGGTTTAGAACAATTTATTGTTTGTAACATAATTATGATTCAAGATTTAATCATTTGAAAATATCCGGAACAAGTGATATGTGCCATTGATGTTATTCGGAAATGTTTCTAATTGATTATTAAAGAGATATAGAACTACTGTTAATCTGGATACATGACAGTATGCAAACAAGTTCACATACTGGGAGAACTGTTATAAGTCCAGAGCCGCATTTCATGTACCCAGTACACGTACTGGGGTAGCTACAGTTCGACATCGACTTTTTGGTACGCATTCCCGATATCCATACCATAAAAAATCTGTTGATCATGAACCAGAAATGTACGCATACCCAATATGCAAACCTGAAAAGATTCGTTGGTTTCAAAACCGAAACAGACGCATATATACCTAGCATGCAAACCATAAAAGATCTCGTGGACTGAACTTGTTTTTGTCTTAAGGGTACCCATACCCCGTACACATACCATGACAAAGATATTCACGAATGTGTACAATATACGTACTGTGCACACGTACTTACCCTTTTAGAATATTTTCAGATGCATCAGAATTATTTCTATGAGATAATCGGCATTAAAAAAAACTCTCTAAAAACACTATCTAGACATTTTTGATCATATGTGTGATTCAAAAAAAGTCTTAAAGTGTTATAGGAAAATTGTTAAGTTTATCAATTGGCTAGTTTTGGCTAACCTTCATGAACATGTCAATCCTAACCAGAGTGTATATTCTACTATGTTAATCAAAAGTCAAGTTTTTTATCTAACGGTGATTATTGATTGCATGTTCCAAAGCTATCTTAGCTTAAACCTAAAGCAACCTTGATCTTGAAAGTCTATAAAAGGAGAACCTCAAACAATTGGGATCTTTAAATCCCTAACATTATTCTTGTGTGTCCTAGTTGTAAACTGGAGTCGCCCTCTCCTTAAAATCCTTCAAGAGTATAGCGACTAAAAAGACTTCACCTAGGGATTTGTGAAGCCACGTCCAACTATCATTATATTGATAGTTCGTGTATCCCGATCTTGTTTTGATTGGTGAGCTTGCTCCAAACCAAACAAGATAGATAGAAATCACAAAATATCTTCATCTCAGACTTTGTGGTTTCACAAATTTCCACTTGTGAGGTGAATAATAAAATAGGCTGCTCTTCGGGAGTCATAAGACCGAATTTTGAGGTTTGCTAGACTTTGTCTATTGCACTCGATTTTCTACGTCACCTTGATCTTTGATCATAATGGGAATCACAAATAGGCTTAAATGTGAGAGGCAGATTGGTTTAAAGTCTTCAATTGAGTTGAAGCAACTCTTAGGCTGTAAAGACGTCAGCTAAGGGAAACAATTACGCGGAGTCCTGCTGGGATTCAAGAGGCATAAGGATGGCGACTGTAATTAGATTGATGTGACATTTTAACTCGGTCTCAACTGCATTTCCAGTCCGAAGTTCTGATAGTATGGTAGTGTCTATAACGACTTAATACAGTTTGGTGTTCCATATGGACTAGGTCCCGTGGGTTTTTGCATTTGTGGTTTACTCGTTAACAAAATTTCTGGTGTCTTGTGTTATTTCATTTTTCCTCATTATATTGTTTATCTTTATAATTAAAATATCACAGGTTTTACGTTAATCAATTAAAGTAGATATATACATCCTTGTTTGGATACGACTTGATTGATTCTTGGATATTGATCTTTGGAATCGTCCAAGTACTCTCACACATAACCAGGTTCACGGACTTGCTTCTGTAAACATTCGATTATGAGAGAAAGAGATATAAGCTCCTCATATAAATCCTTGATTGAGATTCATTAAGTTGAACTCTCGGAATTGTATTCGAATTTAGTCCATACAAGTTTCCTAAGAAAAATTTGGTGGTGTATTTTGGTACCCCACGTTTTTAAGGTGATTAAGGAAATCTTTTTGACTATTTAAATGGGAAACCATCGTCTTTATCCCTGACGTGAATCAAGCGTTAATGGAGGAAGTAAGAAGGAAGTCAGTTTTTGTTCTAATTTTTTAGGTTTTATGTTTGTCCACATAAATCGCTAACACGGTGGCGGATCTTTTAGTTAAAGAGATTAAACCATTTAGGCGTAACTTAATTGGGAATTATCTTCCACCATCTTGTATTAATTCACCTTATCGCCAGAAAAATCTAATGCTAGGAAAGAGCTGGCTCATTCCACATTACTAACCATGTTTTAAGGGTTACTAACTCTCTAAATTAGTCTATTAATGAATTACTTATTAATCGAACAACATTAATCGAACAACAAAAAAGTCGCCATGGAAATCAAATTAATTCTCGGAGTTTAATTGAAGATTGCATGTAGGATTTCGAGATAATTCCTTGTTTCTTTCCGTGTTTCGTTGTTTTGAAGAGTGGATCAAGGTTTACTTGTTGGTTTTGTTTTGGGGGTTTTCTTGTAATTCTTTCGATTTGAGGAAGTGGGTTCTTTGAAGATTGAAGACAGGATTGCAGAAGGGGGGTTTTGTTGTTTTGAACAACGATTTCTGTATATTTTCTCTATAGTTTTCAGTGAAGGGTTTTGACAAATTTTTATTTGCGGAAATCCGAAAAGGGGTTTTTCGTCGATTCAAGGAGGTTTTATTAGGGTTTTGCAAAGTAATTTTGATTCTCAGTTTAGAGAAGGGAGATTTCGTCGATTGCATGTGGTTTTCAATTAGGTTTTCGCAAATTTTTACTCACAGTTTGAGGAAGAGGATTTTGTATATCTTCTCTATATTCTTCAATTAGGGATTGTTTGAGTTTGAGGAATTTTTGACTTAATTTGTTCTTGAAGAAAGTTTTTGAGATTTTTGGATTCCGGTTATTGGGTTTTAACTTTAGGGGTTTTGTATTTTGGTTCTCTGTTTCTTCACCATTTGTTCACAAGGGAAGGAAGAAGAGAGTAACTGTGTTTTGTATCTGATCATAGGGGAAGGTAGAAGAGAGAAGGAAGAAGAGAGGCTCTGTTATTCTTCTCGTTTTGTTTTTTAATTAGGGGAATGATGTATGGTATTTTGAGGTTTTAAATGTTTTGAAATATTAAATTCCCATCCTTTATGCCCTAATTGATGATCCTTGGTTGTTTTGATTTACATTGTGCTTACGGTTACCATGTCTAGTCAGGGGCAATGTTTGAGTCCCATTTCTCAGGTGACTGATTCACAATCTGCTAATAATTTTTTTCAATGTCCTTTCCAGGGATTTGATGGATGTAAGAATGATGTTAGAGGCAGGGGTTTAGTAAAAGTTTATTTTTTTAAGCATATCAATGATAGGCATTTTTCTAATGGTGCGGAATTTGATAGATGCAGGGACAGACCAAACTAATAGTGTAGTCTACACTTTATGGGAGAAAGCTCTTTCACAACTTAAGATTTGGCTATGTACGTTGTGTATGCATCCTCATGCATGGAGGAAATGTTGCAAGGTACATGAAGGTGTCATGATTCCCCCCTTTAATGGCAGAGATGTGGATTTTCTCATTCACGGTATAACAAAACCACCGAAGAGGTATGTGTTTCGGTCATGAAGATATTTTTGTGGATGATGAACATAGATTGCCAAGCCTGGATTTTGATTTATTGGATAAAGTTTTTAGGTCTCAAACTTGTATCGTTAGGCATATACCGCTAAGTGTATGCTTAATTTCTCTAGGGCTTTTAAACATACTATGGATGTCGTTATTTCCAATCCTATGGATGTATCCTCTTGGTAAAGTCGCTTCTCTTGCCCATATGTATCCTTAGAAATTATATTCCTAAATGTAGTTTTGAAGAGAAGTCCTGAGTGAGACAGAAAATGCGATTTGTTTCAATAAATAATGCTCTTACACAATGGCGAGAACCAGATGGGTGCATTAAGTTAGTTCAGAAATTACTTGAAGACCATGAGTTCTTATTCAGTCATCCATTACCTTGCAAGAAGTATAAGCAGGAAGATGTTAATTTGCGCTTATGTAGAAGAAAATTAAGTTAGGGAACCTTTACTGCTGTAATTAGAGTCCTTACTTCTAGTGGTGTTGCTCCTTGTAATGAAGATACCTTGCGTTCTAAAACTTAAACAACCCCATCGTATCACCACTTTGTAATACCTATTGCACCCATTGAGTCTGCTTCTTTTGTTGCTAATAAAGATATGGTTTTGGGTAGGATTAAGAGATTCCCTAAAGGTACTGCTTGTGGAAGGGATGGCCTTCATGATCAGCATTTCTTAGATGCTTTGAGTGGTTCTGCTACTGCTGTTGCCGATGATATTCTTGCTTCCATTACTGCTATTGTGAATCTACTGCCTGCAGGTAAATGTCCTCCCTTACTTGGTGAGTTTATTGCAAGTGCTCCATTGACTCCATTACTTAAACCTGGAGGATATATTAAACCTATTGTTGTAGGCACCATTTGGTGAGACTTTTTTCCAAGGTAGCTGCTTCATCTGTTAGTAAAGATATGAGTGTCTATTTAGGTGATTATCAGTTTGGTGTTGGTATCCCTTGTGGTAGTGAAGCTATTTTACACTCAGTTAATCGTATTTTAGAAGCAAAAGGAACAAGCAACTTAATGTCTATGTTATTAGTGGATTTTAAGAATGCTTTTAACCTTGTTGATGTAACAACAATGATCTCTCAAGTGCTATTGTGAGATGCCCCACTATATCTAGGTGTGTTGAATTTTGTTATGCTTCTCCTCGCTAGGCTCTATTATGGCACGTCTACTTTGTCATCAACTCAAGGAGTCCAACAAGGTGATCCACTCGGGACCATTACTTTTTGCACTAGCTTCGCACACTCTTGTGAAGAAGATCGCTACACATTGTTGTTGGACCTTCGTGCCTAGTACCTAGACGATGGTACCATCATTGGTGATACTTTGCAAGTCTCTAAAGCTCTTCAAATCATACAGTTCCAAGGTTCAACACTTGGTCTTCATCTCAATCTTCATAAAACCGAAATTTTTGGCCATCATGTTGATGAAATAAGTCTACTTGAAGATGTATTTCCTGCAGAAGTTGCCAGACCAATTGAAGGGGTTAAACTTCTTGGAGGACCTGTCAGTTTGAATCCTCAGTTTTGCAATGATATTGTTCTCGATCGTGTGAAGAAAACAATACACTTGATGCAGGTCATTCACAGTTTAGGAGACCCCCAAAGTGAGTTGTTGCTACTGCGTAATTGTGCAGGTATTTCCAAATTATATTTTACTATGAGGACTACTGCACCAATGTACCTACAAGAAGCCCAAGTAATTTTTGACACTCATCTTTTTAGTTATATGCGACCTTTGATTGTGAATGATGGACCTGGATATGGTGTATTGCAAAACAGGTTCACTACTTTACCTATCCGAGATGGTGGTCTGGGCATATATTCTATGTCAGACACCATTCAATATTGTTATCTTGCCTCTTGCATCCAATCTAAGCAGCTGCGGGATACTATCTTGCGACATTTTGGTGTAGGTAGTGATGGTTTCAATTACTAACTTGCTTTAGACTCTTTCTTAGCGGTATGTCATCTTGATTCTGCCTCTTTCAACATTGAGTTAACTGCCCCCCATCCCATGCATTTATTGTCAGCTAAGTACTTTGATATTATTCAACAAGAGATGCCAAATCTATGTAACATGTCAGTTAGGGATTTAGTCTTATGGAAGTGCAATAAGTTCTCTCATGCCCATGATTATTTGCTAGTTGTACCTATAATTGGTCTTGGACAATGCATTGGTCCTCGATAATTTTGTGAAGTTCTGTGTTATCATCTTGGTGTTCCACTCTTTGCACCTAGGAGTGTTTGTTCTTTTTGCAGTCGAGATATGGATTTGTTTGGTGACCATGCTTTTCACTGTGCACAAGGCATAGGTTCAAAGTTTAGACATGACTTGGCTCGTGATGTTTTGTTTGACATATGTTCTCGTGCTGGCATACACGCGCAAAAAGAAGTGGATTTGGGTTTCTTATCAGCTGAAGGTGGTGCTTTAAGGCCTGCAAATATTCTCGTTCATAATTGGGACAGTGGTCGTGATGTATGTTTAGATGTAACTGGAATTTCACCTTTCACAGGAGGTGGAGTTGATACTTTCGTAGCGGGACAGGCCGTATGTAATGCAGTTTCAAGAAAGCGGAACAAGTACCTTGACAAGTGTACTACACATGGTTATGGTTTCGGTACTCTAGCTTTCACGACGTTGGGGGAGTTAGGAGATGAGACCGTTGATTTCTTGAAGAGAGTGAAGAATTTTGTAAATAGTCATGATGTAAATACTAAAATTGGTGATTTTCTTTTTGATAGATTAGGAATTGCAATTCAAAGGGGTGTTGGTGCCCAATTAGTTGCTAGGTTGCCGACTAGTTATTTGTAGTAAATAATACATTTTAGAAACTTTAACATTAAATAATTTTTAAAAAAAAAATCTTTGTATTTTGAGGGCTCATATGAATTTAAATCTCTTAAATGAGAATAAGGGACGACCTAATTATAACAAAAGTTCAAAAGCCTTCCTAAATTGGGGCCTATGCCACTTAATTGGGGCCTATAGATTACTTCATCTACCTTATACACAATGATAAGGGGTGTCTAAATTTAAAGCAAACTACCAAAATTACCCTCAAAAATATTAATATTACTAAATTACCCCCATCAACTCTTAATAATAAACCTAATACTAAAATCAGTTTTCATTTCAATCTCATAAACCGATTCTTCATCTCTTCTACACCCTCTTTTTTCATTTTTTTGAAACCAAAAATCGACGATTATCGACGATCCAAAATCGATTAATCATTTCTTCTATAAAATGTCGAAACCATCAACAAGAATGAAGTATGCTACTAACTGGAATTATTCTAGTGAAAACGATCCCGGAATTATTGAAGTGATTCGAAAGAAAACGAAGGAAGTGCTCGAGAATCCGAAGCCTCTCGTATCGCACAAGAGGAGGAAATGGGTCGAATCAGGTACTTTTCTATCAACCCAATCCTCTAAACTAGGTTTTAATAACATGCAATCGCTTAGAAATCAAAATTTTCTGGGTTTTACAGAATCGGATTATGTTAGTGTAAAAGTAAACCGATTATGTTTAGAAACGGTTTATGTTCTTGCTCACATAAACCGATTGTTCTGCATGTGAATAGGAATCGGAGAACGTTAGTGTATAAGTAGCCCGATTCAGTTATTGGTAGGGATAACCGTTTTTTCTGTAAATTTTTTTCGTTAGAATCGGATTACATATGTGTTCACAAAAACCGATTGTAGCTAGCCTTTGAATTCTAATATGCTTAGTCAATAATCGGACTTTATATGAAGACCGATTACGTAATCGGTTCACATTAGCACTTAAAAATCTGATCGTTGGTTTTATTATGTTAGGAATTAGACTTTATATATGTATCGTGTATACCGATTGTGTACCTTGACTTGGAAAAAATTGTTGTTTCTCGCTTAACTCCGTATTCTACAGGCCAAATAAGGGCAACCTACAAAAGCAAGCTGAAAAGAATATAAGAGGAAACATGACCTTCCTTCTCCTAAGGCTTTGGGACCTCGTCGAATAGACGGTCAAAATTTGAATGTTTCCCACCGAAGGGCCAAGGGGAGTAAAGCCAAATAGATCAAAGATCAATGACTCCACCACCTCCCGGTGAGCAACCAACACATGAAGAACGATGACGGGTACACCCACGAACAAGAAGGTGGTGAGGAGGAGATGAATGTAGAAGAAGAAAGTCGTGGCAAGAAAGGTGTTGAAGAAGAAAGTGATGAAGATAGTCGTGGCAAGAAAGATTTTGAAGAAGAAAGTCGTGGCAAGAAAGGTGTTGAAGAAGAAAGTGATGAGAGTGAAAGTGATGAAGATAGTCGTGGCAAGAAAGGTGTTGAAGAAGAAAGTGATGAAGAAGAAGGTGAGGAAGAAGGTGATGAAGAAGAAAGTGAGAAGCAAGTTGATGAAGAGATAGGAGAAGTTCAAGAACAAGTCCAAGGAGGAGACTCTCAAGAACAAGGTAAGACAGATGGTAAGAAGAAAGATGGTCCAAATAAGAAGAAAGGTGACCACATGCCCGACCCGCTGAAGATGTTTCCTCGCGGCCCTAAGGATCGCGTTTACGGGTTACCAGGTGATGGATGACATATGTTATGGGGGTACAAAGACAGTTGGGCCGTCGTCGTTTGCCATACCATAGTAAGTACCTAAACCTTATGCTATATAACATAAAAATTATTATCCGTGTAGTGTTTTGATTGTTGTCTATCGGGTTTGTTTTGTTTTATAGGATCACAAGGATGCCGTTCGTCTTATGAAGCCAGGAACGTCAGTGAGTATGATGAGGAAATGGCCACTGCAATTAATAGAATCGACCGCTTGAGAAGTTCAGGAAGTAATCAATCTAGTCAATTCTACGGAGTTGATACCTGCGGTCGAGAATTTGGACCTTGGTTACGACAAACCTCTTTGTTCCGCCTTTGCCGAGAGATATTACGGGGAAACGGATACTTTGCATCTTCCGTTTGGCGAAATGAAGATAACTCCAAATGATGCGAAGTTCATTATCGGGCTAAGCATAGAAGGTAAAGCCGTGAAGCATGCTAATTACAAACAAGAGCTTGACTGGGACAAGATTTGCGCATTCACTAAGGATGTGTTCCAATGGGATGAGGAGAGGACCAAGTCAGAGATGCTAGTAGGCAAGTCAAAGCGAGAGGATATTCCATCTATCGAGGCTGAGAGACAACTTTATGGGAACAAAGAAGCTTCGTGCCGAGGGAAATGTGTTGACGGTGGAATGTATCACCGCCACGGCCAATGCGTATGTCCTATACGTCCTGGGATGTGTTATCTTCCCCGACATTTCCGGTGCCCGTGTGAGCGCCAACTTTATCTAGCTATTGCAAACATTTGACAAGATTCATGAATACTCTTGGGCACTGCCATCCTTGCACACTCGTTGAACGAGTTGAGAAAGGCTTCTGTGGGATCAAGGAACCAAATCGAGGGAATATGGCTTTTCGCAGCGTGGATATATGTGCACTTCCCAATATTTCTTTGAAAGGGCTTTTAAGAACAAGGAATTGGACCACCAAGTATTATGGAGACAAGTACATCTACAGTAAGTAAGTCAAGAACCAAAAGAAGGGTTATCTGAATTTGAGACGCCAGTTGGACAACTTAACAACGACAGATGTTGTCTTTGATCCTTACAAGGAGGAATTGGCTAAAGGAAAAGGAAAAGGAAAAAAGGTTGGGTGCAGAGAGCAAAGTAATTATTTTGGGCCTTTGTTTCACCCAAGAGGATATGTAATGTACAACTCGATGAGAGTCACAAGACAATGCTAAGCGTACAAAAAATCCCAAAGGAGCACAAGATGTTCAAAATCAATGAGAAAAAAACAAAATCATATGATAATGATATTGACATTGTTCACAAGCCTTTACCATCATGTGATTATTGGGAAGACAGAGCGTTTCACAGATATCCTTTGGATGGTCCATCTCGAACAAATGATGATGTAATTCCGGGTTACATGCCGTGGTACCTCAATGTTTCGCATACTCGAGTGATACGACTAGATGAGAGGCCCAAGATAGAGGACAAAGATAAGGCTCTCGAATGCCTGGTGCGTATTGTTACTCAATTACGGTTTTGTTAATGTTATTAGTGCTTTTTGTTGAATGTTTTTGTTATTTAAAATGGAAACAAAGGAGCCGAGTCGGGTACTTGATAACCCAAGCAAAGCTACAAATCGGGGAAGGGAAAAATGTTAAGGCCAATGAAAAGTTGATTGATGAATTGAACAGTCTCGAAGATGTAGAAGCCGGGTGCAAAGTTTGGGAGAGCGGGAGGAGGAGGAGGAGGAGGATGAGCCAAAGAAGAAGAGGAAGAGAGCCCCCCAAAAAAAGATGTCTGAAGGTGCATCGAGCAGCGCTCAACCTGGTAAACGAGGACGCGGTGGACGTGGTAGTGGTGGACGTAGTCGTGTTAGTGGTCGTGGTCGTGGGTGGGGATGTTCATGAATGAATGGTTATATTCATGTTTATGTCTTTAACTATGGATAATTATGGATTAAAAACTTATGTCTTGTCTTAAACTTATTGTCGAATTATGTTTGGTTATATTCCTAGTTTATGAATAACTTAATCTCGGTTTCTTTTGAAAATTGTTGGTGTTTGTCCAAGACGCGATAAAATAGCCAACTAAAATTGTTGGTGTTTGCAAAAAATGCAGATTCTCGGCATTTTTTTCGGTCGTAATCGGATTACATGTAACCATATGTAAATCGATTCTCGACATTTCCGCAGGTTAAGTTTAATCGGTTTACATGTACCTTTATAAAATCCGATTGTCATGAAGAAAAATCTTGTAACTTTTGAAGCCAAGAATCGGTTTACATGTACATACATGTAATCCGATTTCTATGAAGAAAACTCAGAACTTTTGAAGCCGAGAATCGGTTTACATGTACATACATGTAATCCGATTTCTGTGAAGAAAACTCCTGCAACTTTTAAAGCCAAGAATCGGATTACATGTGCATTACAAAAGCCCGATTGATGAGAGGCATATTTTATATGATATTGTAAGGACACAATCAGACTATGTGGATATACCTAAACTCCGATTGTTTGATTTGAATTTGAAAAAATAGTCGTTGAGTCCTTATCTATATAAGGACAACTCTTTCACCACTCCCATATCACACACTTAGCCTAGAAAATGGAATGGGAACCGTATGAAGATTTGTGTCTCGTTAAATCGTTTTCTAATACGTTCCGTGAACGTCCGAATGAAATCTATTCAATGTTTTGGAAGAGAGTTAAAGAGCTCTTTCACGGGCGCACGGGAATCCCAATAACCGTAAATGGAGAGACTTGGCATTTCGATTCCAATACATTAAAGGTGCAATGCAAGAGTACGTAAAGTTAGAAATATGGTGTATGACTATCATCCACGAGCTCCTCTTAGGGAAAAAGTGAGTAATGCAATCATTTTTATACCTATGTCAAAAGTTCACATACTAACATTTAAGAATTCATTGAATTTTTAGCCGGAACGTTTCAACAAGCATGGAGAATCCGTAATGGGGAAACTAAGTTCATTCACCACAAAGAATATATGACGTTGTACCGACGTGCTCGGAGGTTCATTGACGAGCATTTGATGTGTCAAATTCTAGAATTCCCATACTGAATCCTATATATGTAGTGCGCTAATTTCCTAAACTATGTAATCAATATTTTGTTTATGAAAGTAAGGCATAATCTGATTATAAGGACTTATGTAAACACCGATTCCCAAAATCGGTTTATGTGTGTATTAATTAAACTCCGATTCTGGGTTTACGTCGTCATTCTGCATAAACTCAACCCAGAATCGGTTTACAAAGGTGTTTAAGGGTGAAAACTATTCCTGCCGGATTTGGTAATTTGGGGTGTGTGGATGAGGAATGAATCTAAACCCTAAACAAATGCACACGCAGTGAGTGCTTGTAGATTCGTAAATCAATCGTGCAAGTCCGGCCTAAACCAAGAAATGGCCGTTCCGGACTAGTTTCGGTCACAAAGTGAAGGAGATGGGGTTGATCTTAGGGAGGGAAGCGAAGAAGGTGTTGAGATTGTGAAGGTGTTGGCTTGCTTATGACTTGTGGTGTAAAGGTGAGCAGGCTTACGATTGATGCAAGCAAGGCTCGGGTGTTTGAATACGTTTTTGTATTAACACTTGGTTTCTGTCTCGCCCGGACTTGTCTTGTTTTTCCTTCTTG
>JAJJWW010016169.1:0-140728 GCA_023531295.1 Papaver armeniacum
GTCAATTTCTACTTTTCATAATGGTCTCTTGGCAGTTTGTTTCAGGGTTACTGACATAAATCAGTGTCGAATTACCTATTTATCCCTGAATTCGTAAGAAAAAGCAAAACCTAATTTCATTTTCTCATATTTGCGTCGTTGTACTCTCGTCTCTCTGACTCATGCTCTGCAACTCTTAAAAAAAATGCATCAATGGATGTTGAAGAAGATGAACATCAATGGATGGTTTTTCCATTAACAGTTTGGGTGTTGTTGATGTGATTGAAGATGGAAGTAATCGTGTGATTAATTCTTTGAAGACAACAACTGAAGATGGGAGATGGAAAGAGGTAAGATCTGACAAACCCTAATTTTATTTTGTGATTTTGAATCTATAATTAAACGGTGTTGCATGAGTTAAAAATAGTTGGGGTTCTCTAGAATTTTGATATGTAGGGAGTTTATCAATAAACCCTAATTTGATTATGTAATTATTATGATTTATGTGAAGAAGAATGGGGATTACAAATGGATTTTGTGGTTAAGAATGGTTTTGATGGAGCTGTTGTATGACCTTTTAGCTAATACAAATGAAGTGCCGCTGCTTTGCTATTGGTGGTGGTGGTGCTGCTGCTGCTTGCTGGTGGTGCCACTACTTGCTGGTGGTGGTACTATTGCTTGTTGCAATTGAGGATGGGTATTTTAGAACAGGTTCAGGATCGTACATGGCACCAGAACTTTAGCCCAGTTCAGGGTCGTGACATCACATTCACTCAAGGGTTCACCACTTCTTCTCCTGGGTATAGCCACCGCCGTCGCCACCCCTATCACCGCTTCGTCACCATCACCTCAAGTTCTCAACAGCTGAGGAGGGGTATTTAGGACATAACTTAGACAGTTTTTTCCAAAACAGTCAAGTCGGATGGCGAAAGACCTTTCTGTAATCACTAATTTAAACTATGATCATTTTGTAAAACAAATTAAGAAAGTGTGACCATTCTATAAAACACCCTTCTAAATTTGAAACTATGTCATTTTCAAAACTTTTAAAGGTTAGATAGGCAAAGTAGTTATAGGTTCCGCTAGGAAAACAAAAGTACGGGTAGCCGAATATCCTCTCAAAATTCTTTCAAAAATTTTCTCAGAATAGTCGGACATACATTTACAAAAATCGGCTAGGATTTTTTTTCTCCGAAATAGTCGAACTGTGCTTCTTTTCCATCAGTTTCGACTAAAATTCTTTCAAAAATTCATTACCGAACTTTTCTTAGCAATTTCAATTTCATGAGTACTACTCAATTTATCAATCACAAATATATAGAGAAAACATGGCGGAAAGTACCTTCTAATGTACAAATTTCTAAATCCGGATTTAAAACAAGTATGGAAGTGGAAGAAGGAATAATGGGAAAAGAGAAGAGTTTGAAGTGAAAATCAGTTAAGTTTAGTTAAATCAAAAATTAAGTTTAGGTAATTATTTTTAAATTGATTTCGATGTTAATTTAAGTAAGGAGTAACTAGGTCATTTACTATAACTAGGACACCCCTTAGCTCATCACACTAGATGTCCCAAGTAGATCATAGTTACCTCAAAAACGAAGGGGTCCCCAAAAAATCGTTATATATTAGTGTCGATTGCCCACCGAGTCGTCATTCGAAGAACATTTTAAATCAAAAAGAATGTTCAAACCAAGTTAACACATTTATATTAAGTCATGTCAGCGATGAAATAAACTAAGGCAGCGTGGTTTAGGATTACATCCTTGAGTTGGTGTTTGAGCTGCTGCAAAAGAAGATTTTCAAAACCAAATATACGAGGATGAAGATGATTGGGCGCTAAGGAAAATATAGTACAAAACAAAATGGTCCAAATTTGAATCAATAAATATTTTAAAATGGTTTTTAATTTGAAAAATATAAATTTGTTTACATCCTTTTATGGCGTCGAAGAACAGTTACAATTGGTTCAATTCATTTCGTCAAAACAATTTACATATCCATAACCTTTTTTTGTTAATACTACCATTGTCTGCTTGTTCAGGTTTAGACCTAGATCGAATCACTCATTTGATGTTTTAATTCAATTTCGTGGTGGTTCGGCCCATTCAGCAAAAACATAATTGTGAACCTGCAATTTTTCTTCATTTGTAATACCAGTGCTTGGTTTGAACTTTTTAAGTTTGAACAAACTGAATCATTCATTTGATTATTCATCTAAAATTTAGGTTTGTAGGTTTTCAAGATGACAATTTTTATAAGAACAAATTCTATAATACAAAATAGCACGAGGTTTTGGGAATTGGACGGACAGAAACATTCTGAGAGACAAACGTTACATCTGACCTTCTCAGTCTCATCACAACCCAAAACATTTGGCGGATGTAAGGTTTCCAACCTATTTTCATGATAAATATAATCGATTGGGTTCCTTCATAATTAGGATCATAAATAAAAACTAAATTTGAAAAAAAATTTAAGGCCATTAACCTTTTTCCATTACTTGATTTTCCCCTTGTATGCTTCATCAACTAATAATAAACTAGATGACCGCTGCCACGGTGGGACGGCCGACCGAAAAAATAACCATTCCAATTAGCTCATAATCAAACCATCAAAACAACATTAACACCACCATATCCTTCCTCTCTTGCACAGATTACATTTACTGCACCACCAAAATCACCAGTAGAAGCACCACTGCAACAACATCGCCACACTGCTTCATAATCTCTGTAATTTCAACACAAGCATACACATTCATTCATCTACTCCTTTCACATTGAATCTCCTCTTGTGCTGCTTCAATAGCAACCAGACTAACACATTGCAGACCACCTCTTGACCTAGCCATAAAGCACATCATACTCAAATCATACGTTCCCTGCAATGTTTCCAGCTGCAACTCATATTCTCTTTCCATTATATAGTTTCATCATCTTCCATTACCATGTCCTAACATTCATATACACCACTAACATTGATAAGTGCATAATTCATATGATTTTAGTGTCCATTCCATACTTGTTTAAGCTATTATTCTTGCATATTTTCGTATTATTACTCTTGTTTTCTATTGTTTGCCTCTATTAGGTGAATCATCCACAAAGGAGCTACAAAGTGCTGAAAAGAGATAGGAAGAGAAGTATTCCAAGTATCCAAGTCCAAGAGAAGTGGAAGAAGTGCGACGAAAAGGAGCAAAACGCTCAAAATCAAGAGAAGGGCCAAAGACCGATCTTAACTCATTCAAATTAAGTATTTAGCATCATCATCTTGAAGAGAATTGAAATATAAAAATAATGCAAAAATAATAAGGTCATTCCGAGTTCGGATGAAGAAGTTGTGGCCAAAACAAGCTTTTATTGAATAACGAAGACAGTAAAGTATGCAAACGGGTACGCATACTTTAGTTCCGAAAATTTCTGCTGGAATTTGAAGTCCGCGTACTGGTGCGCGTACTTAGCAAGTAGGAAAACATGTATTAATACCTTGGAAGGCCTAAGGTCACATTTGGGGTCGTTATTTCATATTTTCGGGTCGGGTTCTTGAACAGAACTAAATACGTGAAGGCCAAGCAATGTAAACATATAAAAGGAGGTATTAGGTCATGAATGATACATCATCAAGAGGTCACGAAAGTTTAAAGGCTTGGAGAGGAGAAATATCACACTAAGTGAAAGTTAGGGTTTCAGAGCGATTCTCAATCGTAACGATATCTCTAACCTTTTCTTATATGTATATCATGGGTGTTTCTACATCCATGAGTAGCTAAACACCTATTGATTGAGGATGAATTCTAAGTTGTAAACTTGATTTGATTTAATATATGAATCTATTTTTATTTCTTCATATGATTATCGTTTGTGTTTACTATTAAAATACTTATGATTAATTGATAGATTGTTTAGGTGGTATAGATACCGTCGAAATCGGTTAAGATCTCTAAATATCCAAAATGGGAATCACGTGGAAATATTATTATACGAAGCCGCCACCCAACTTAGGGAGTTGGGACCCAATATAGCACTGGTCCAAATACAGAGAATAGGTCCGGAAATCAAAATACGATCTAGGAAGGTGTGAGGCACCTAGCCCGTCCAATCCGAAGATTGACCTCTACTTTATAATTGGGATACGAGGGTTTAGATTGCAAAAAATATATAAATAAAATAAAATAAAGTAATTAATTTTGTACGATTATCACCTGCAAAAATACAAAAAGATATTAGACACCAATTTAATAATTAAATCAAACTCCACAACAAAAATTACTATCACTAAGATTAAAGAATAGAAAATCGAATTATGAATATTGTCATTAACTATCAACTATTATTATTATTACTATTGAATTTTTAATCTCATGAATTATGAAAACAAGCTAAAACCTAAACTGGATTATGAATGTAAACAATTAATATCGTGAATGGAAACGAAAGATTATGTGAACCAGTCGTAATAAAATCCAAACTAAGCACTATATGCATCCAACGTCTGTACCAAACTATATTGTAATCCAAACAGTACCCTGTACTCTATTGTAATCCAACAAATTGGAAGAAGGTCACCGTACCAATCTTTGGATCAAGTAAAACAAAAGAGAACCATTAGTCCATCCAAATAATAATAACAAAGAAAAGCCTTAACAGATATGTACCTATATCCCGGCGCATACGAATATATTGGACTTGATAATGCTAAGCCAGCACTAACCTGTTTTCAAGAGTGGAAGATTATTATGTTACTTAGAGTCATCGTCCAACAAATATTAATTATGCAAAAATCGTATCCGAACACCGCAAACTGATAATCAATCACTCCAATAATAATTTTCTTAGTTTCCTAATTCTCTCACAAAGTTTTTCTATCAAAAATTTTCCCTCCTGATTTCTCTACGGCTTCCCTTGACACAAAAAATGGTTCCCTATTTATACTCTCACTCCCTTAACTATGACCTTAGGATTCAACGATCCAATCCGACGATTCAAACCGAAAACCTAAATATCATTTCCATTTTAACAAATATTATTCTCATATTCTTAACATTATTCCAATTCATTTCCTAAATTAAAATATTTTCATTTAAGCCTAAAATCTAAGCTAGGAAGGCAAGTCTTGGGAACAAAGAAAACAAAAGGTGCCGACACTTTGTTATTAGGGGAAACGTCCAACTTTGGACTATGGAATCAGTGGTGGACGTCCAACTTACTTGGACTTCAGGACTATAGGCATTTTAGCTCATTTTGGTGTCCGTCCAAACTTGGACTTCATGACTAGTGGAACTAGTTTATCGGCTAACACTTAGTGGAACTAGTAACTAGTTCACAAGGGCAAACATTTAACTACTGGATTGTATGCCTAGCTCATTTATGTAGACTTATATATGTTACCACTTCAGATACGATTTTGCAGCGATATTCGGTTTTCATGTGTAAAATTGGGGTGTCGACAGTTGCCCCTCTTTGGCAGAGGTTTGCGTGCAACTAAATGCCAAAGACCACTCCTATTTTGCACAATCATTTTGTTGGATTCCTCACTTATAAATTATCCGGGATGACACTAGAAAGTTCACCCGAAATATTTCTAAGTATTTTGATTTTGCACTAGTATATTTCCTCGTGATAGAGATCACGACGAAGCGATACTCGTGCCAGACCAGCTATTGCGAAAACAGGCTACGCTTTATTACATTATTTCTGCTAACCACTGTTTATGGGTGAAAATCGTTTCTGCCGATTTCGGTAAATGCGGTAGGTGAGTGAGAAACTGGTTTAAACCCTAAACAAATGTCTTTGCACGTGAGCACTTTATAGATTCGAGAGATCAACTGTACAAGTCCGGCCTAAACCAAGAAATGGCCGTTCCGGACTTGCTTCGGTCACAAAGTGGAGGAGAAGGGTTGATTTGGGGAGGGAAGCAGAGAAAGGTGTTGAGGAGAGTAGTATCTCGACTTGTATCAGAAAGTGAAAGCTTAAGAAAAGCTTGCAAGAGATGAAAGCTTTTGGGAGAGCTTGCAAAGTTGCCTTTCTGAGAGTGTAAGTGTAGTATATTTCTCCTGACCGAGACTTGTTGTCTGGTGGAAATAGGTAAGACCTATTTATACAAGTCGAGATTGAAACGTACCCTGGCCTCATGAAGGAAGAGAGTAAAGGGTGAAATAATGGGAGGAGGTGGTAACCGCATGGTTTAATGGGTGAAAACTTTTTTTTCACCATTATTTCCTCTTTTATTTGACCGCTTTATTCCTATTCACGCTTTCTTAATTGTGAGCGTAGTGTACGCCGCATGTTTGTGACCGCCAAACCAAAACCCTAAAGAAGCATCCCCAGTTTTGTGTTGATATCTCGTTGGTTGCGCCTTGAGTGCAAGTGGTCTTTGCTAATGGCGCGTGTGGCATGTGCCAATGGCATGTGCGGAATGCCTTGGTGGTAGGTTGCATGGTTTTGCAAGTTAGGCTACCGGCGTGTGTGTTTGGCATGTGCCAATGGCATGTGCGGAATGCCTTGGTGGTAGGTTGCACGGTTTGCAAGTTAGGCTACCGGCGTGTGTGTTTGGCATGTGCGGAATGCCTTGGTGGTAGGTTGCACGGTTTGCAAGTTAGGCTACCCGGCGTGTGTGTTTGGCATGTGCCAATGGCACGTACGGCCATGTTGACCTAGTTGCAAGTCTTGCAAGCCTAGGGCGCTATATTTGGCGTGTGCCAATGGCATAGCGGCTTGGAATATGGCTTGCGGCACGTGTTGGCATGTGCCAATGGCATGTGCGGCCATGTTGACCTAGTTGCAAGTCTTGCAAGCCTAGGGCGCTATATTTGGCGTGTGCCAATGGCATAGCGACTTGGAATATGGCTTGCGGCACGTATTGGCATGTGCCAATGGCATGTGCGGCCATGTTGACCTAGTTGCAAGTCTTGCAAGCCTAGGGCGCTATATTTGGCGTGTGCCAATGGCATAGCGACTTGGAATATGGCTTGCGGCACGTATTGGCATGTGCCAATGGCATGTGCGGCCATGTTGACCTAGTTGCAAGTCTTGCAAGCCTAGGCGCTATATTTGGCGTGTGCCAATGGCATAGCGACTTGGAATATGGCTTGCGGCACGTATTGGCATGTGCCAATGGCACGTGCGGCCATGTTGACCTAGTTGCAAGTCTTGCAAGCCTAGGGCGCTATATTTGGCGTGTGCCAATGGCATAGCGACTTGGAATATGGCTTGCGGCACGTATTGGCATGTGCCAATGGCACGTGCGGCCATGTTGACCTAGTTGCAAGTCTTGCAAGCCTAGGGCGCTATATTTGGCGTGTGCCAGTGGCATAGCGACTTGGAGATTTGTCATTGTTGCCATGGTGTGCAGTATGCGGCTTGGTTTGGCATTGCTTTGCCATGGTGCGCGTGATATGCGGCTTGGTTTGGCATTGCTGCCATGGTGCGCGAGTGCGGCTTGGTTTGGCATGGTTGCCATGGTGCGCAGAGTGGCTTGGTTTGGCATGGTTGCCGTGGTGCGCAGAGTGCGGCTTGGTTTGGCATGGTTGCCATGGTGTGCAGAGTGCGGCTTGGTTTGGCATTGTTGCCAATGATGCGCAGAGTGCGGCTTGGTTTGGCATGGTTGCCATGGTGCGCAGAGTGCGGCTTGGTTTGGCATTGTTGCCAATGATGCGCGAGAGTGCGGCTTGGTTTGGCATGGTTGCCATGGTGCGCAGAGTGCGGCTTGGTTTGGCATTGTTGCCAATGATGCGCAGAGTGCGGCTTGGTTTGGCATGGTTGCCATGGTGCGCAGAGTGCGGCTTGGTTTGGCATTGTTGCCAATGATGCGCAGAGTGCGGCTTGGTTTGGCATTCTTTGCCATGGTGCGCAGAGTGCGGCTTGGTTTGGCATGGTTGCCATGATGCGCAGAGTGCGGCTTGGTTTGGCATGGTTGCCATGGTGCGCAGAGTGCGGCTTGGTTTTGGAATTAGGGTTACGTGTTGAAAACCCTAATGGGTATTTTGAAAAAATACCCCTATTAATTATTTACACCTGAGTTAAATGCTCTTAGTTAATGTGTTGCGGGTAACACTAGGTCATGGGGTTTTACGATTTTACCCCTTGTCTAAAAACCACCATCAACATTAAGTCCCCTGCTTAGCTCGGAACAGGGTTTTTGTTGCGAGGTAAGTATAAGATGGTGATAAACTATTAACAGCAAACCGTAAAGAAAATTGAAAAAGGCTTGTCTGACCTTTTATAAATAGGATTTGGAATCCTTGCCTCTGGTAGTTTTGCACAAATCGGGGAGGTGGCATAATTGGTGGGCCCGATGCAGCTTAGGCGACGTTGGGAAGTTGGCGTGAGTTGGGAAACTGATTTGGCTAGCTGGTGGGACCGGCGCAAAGTGTAGAAGCCGTGTGTGCTTGCAGGTCGGTGCAATTGGTGGGGCCGGTGCAACTTGGAAGCCGTGCTTGCGGGCGTGACTTATGTAAATAAAGAGGGAGTAGGCGTTTCTCAAAGTTTCCTTATTTTGCTTTTCTTCACGTGCGGCTGCCATTAGGGCATCATCCATGCCAAAAAATCTGGAAGCATTATGTCTTTCATTGCTCCCTTTCCTTTTTTAAGGTTCCGTATTCATACCCAACGCGAATGTATCGTCTCCCTTGTTTGAGAAGGGGTTCTTCCTGTTGATTCCCCTTTTCCTTTGCTTTGCCGGTGCGTTTTCTTCTTCTTTTTTTTTCTTTTTTTCACGCTATCCTCTTTTTATATGTGTATAGACAGGATGGAACTTGATCATCTTTCCACTTCTTGCAGTGTATGATGGGATCTTCCCGAGACGGCCGTGTCTTTGACTTTTTGGAAAAGGACTTCAGAATCAGTGGAGATCGATCTTCTTCTCTTGAGGAGGTATTGGTTGGGGTTGAATCTTTGTTCCATGAAGCTAACGAAATTATCAAGGACCTCCCTTCCATTCATCCCCACGAAGAACAGGTGCATGTTCGGACTCTCTTGGGTTCAGTGGATGCGGAGGAGAACGCCATGATTCTTGATTTTGATGTGGATGAATCAAAAAACTTCCTTCGAAGTGTCGATGAGAAAACTTTCGAAGGAGTATATGATAGAAGCGAGACAGCCTTTGAAGTTGATGCCAAAGGTGTTATTGATGATCTGGAGGAGGGGTCATGGTGGCGTATGCTGGAATAGTTGTCGGGGAGGACACTGCTGCTGCTGCGGCTGCTTCGGGATGGGATGTTGAGGTTGCCGCTGCTGAAACCGCTGAATGGAACCTTTGTTGCCCGAAAGATTGCTGGGGAAAATGCTTGAGGATAGCTTTGCCCGAAGGGACTTGCGCTCCATCCTTCGAGGGCTAGCTCCTCCTTTTGTTTTTCTGTTAGCTGCTTAGTTCCCTGATGTTTTTCCCCCTTTTTTTTGTAAACACATCTTTCCCTTCTTCTTCATCAGTAAACTTTTGCTTCATATATATATATATTTTTGAAAAGGGGTGTGGTATGATGGCTCTGCAATGGTTTCCTGGGTTTTTCTGATGTATTTCTGCGATATCTGAAGGATTCGCTTGGGAAGAGATATATTTATTTTTATTTTATTTTTTGACAAAGGGGAGATCTAAGGGAAAAATACAAACGGTGTATTCATCATGGGGAAGTACAGCTATTAAGAGGAATGATTTAAAGGAAGTACTGAAAAGGGGAGTGATTGGGAAGTACAACATTTTAGGGATTGGATTCCTTGAGCCATCGCGAGTGAACTATCACGCCTTCAGGTGTGTCGGTATTGATAAGCTTGCAATATCCTCCCAAAAGGGTATCCGCAACCAGTGCACGACTCGCCTTCACCTTCCTCGGGCAAATCCATCTTTCTTGTCATCCTCCCAACTTGAAACGAGCTTTCCTTAACCACTACATCTCCGATTGAAAACGGGTTCGGACGTCGTGTAACCATTTGAGCCTTGGCTTCGTTGGTTTCGCTAGAAGCTTCCAAGCTTCTTGCAAAGTGTTCGAATGGTCCAAGCTCCCCATTCACATTTTTGGCAGCGTTCGCGCCGGTTGTTGTCGCCGAGTCCCCATGACATAATGGGGAAGAAAAGGCAGTTGCGAAAAGGTCGCTCGGTCAGACTTACTTGCATTTGAAAATCATTGGCTAGCGCCAACGGGTCCTCTCCGGATGCTTGGGCTCCTTCAATAGCTCGTTGATGCGATAACCCGTGGGACGATGTGTTGGGAATCCCTTCGGGCGTGGATGTCGGCAGAGGGTGTACGTCCAGTTTCGCTTTGTTGTCGAGCACCCATAAGCGTCCCAAAATCATGTCATGATCTAGTTCTTTGACAATGTGGAACTTGCTATGCGTTATAGCGTCTCCCATCTCGATCTCTAAGTTGATGTAGCCATGCGCGTTCAAAGCTTTTCCTCCCAAGTTCTTAATTACGGACGGGGGAATAGGTAGCGTCTTGTTTTGTAAATCCTGCTTGCCTTTAGTGTCTTGAAAGTAATGATGTTGTGGTAGGAGGCCGTGTCGATGAGCGTGTCGTCAAATTCGTTACCTCTTAAACGGGACGTGGTCAGCAGTCCCCAGTTCTTCGCTTCGCCTGTTTGGGAAGCTTGGGCCCTTTGATAGGTGTAGAATACACCGTATTTACTATCTAGTAGTTACGCTTTCTTTGCTATTTTTCTTGTGAATTATGTACTTTACGTGTGTTTTTGAGTTATTAGGTACTCTGGAGTCACACGGAGGAAAAGAAGAAGAAATCACTTTAGTTGAGCAAGAAGGGCAAGAGTGTCATTTCACAGGCACGTGCTATCTGGAGCCAGTCTCAGGTTAAGGGGATACTACTAGGTGGCCCGTATCCATTTCTGGGGTGCAAATAGCTGTCCCCATGTTAATACTCTCATTTTGGTCGAGAGGGAAGAACTAGGGTTCATTTTCCCCTTTCTTTCTTCTCTCCTTGCTGCCGCTGTGTTGATGCTCCTAGGCTTGAAGATGATGATGTTAATGCCCGAAAGAACATGGAAGAATGGTATATATATTGAAGCTGTGATGACGATGAATTGGTTGAATTTCAAAACAGAGAGAGAGAGACGATTGCTGTGAATTTGTGAAAAACTCAGGGAGAAATTGAGAAGAATCCATGGTTGAAGTCAGCTGGAAGACGAATTGGTGCTTGTTGATGGGTTATGTTGGTGATTTAGAACAAGATTAAGAATGGGTTTTGGTTGAATTTGGATCTCCAGTAATTCAAAGAAGATTAATGAGGGAATTAGGGTTTTGAAAAGGGTTTGATTCTGTGATTGAGGCTGATAGTTGCAGCTGATGGAGATGATGAATTTGTGATCGATTCATAAGGCGTCTGGGTATGGCAGAGGTTAAATTAAGGTTAGATGATTGTGTGTGAGAAGATGATGTTGGCTCTCTCTCTGTGTGTGTGTTGGTTCAAGAATGAATGCTAGGATTGCGATTACAGGGAGAGATGCACTGGTGAGGTTAACTGCAATGAAGTTGGAGCTATGATTTGAGCTATTGGTTCATATGAAGACTTGAGTTGGGGAAGATTGCACAAGGGCTACAATGGAGATGCAAATGGCAGGTGTAGGTAACAGGCCTTGCAGGTGGAGTGTGACTCTGGCAGTGGTGTGTATGTGGTAGTGAAACTGGTGCAATGCTGTGAGGAATTGAGATGTTGTGTCTTGTGCTGGTGATTCAGGTTTTAAGATGGAGAGTTAGGCTGTTTTGCAGGTGTATGTGAAGCTGCAAGTTGCAGGGAGAATTGATGCTGCTGCCATTGTTGCTTGCCAGGGAGATGATGGTGCAATGCTGTGAGGACCTGAGACAGAGATAAGTCTCTGGTACTATGCCCGAGATGAAGATGGTGCTGGTGCTTAAGCTCTGTAGCAGGTGGAGTTGTGTTGCAAATGGTGGAAGTTTGAGCTTATGGATTGAATTAGCAGCTGAGCTTGCTGGAATGGCCTTGAAGCAGCAGGTTAGGGAGAATGGCTCAGGTGGATCACTGAGTGAAGGCTGTGTTGCAAGAAGAGGAGCTGTAAATCTGCAGATGTGGAGGTATGCAACCTGAGGCTGAGAAGTTAAAGTCTGAGCTGGAGTAGTGGCTTGAGCTGCAATGAAGCTGGTAATCTGAGCTAGCCGTTGCAGGGATGTGCTGGTATTAGTGCAAGGAAATGGAGATTGCGGGCAAAGCACTGGAACTAATTGGTTGCAGCTGTAGGTGGAAAATTGTTGATTTCTGGGCATAAATATGAAATGGGTGAGATGCAGGTTTGCTCAGGTTGTGATGTTATGAGCAGCAGGTTGAGCTGAACTGGGGTGGATTTGGTTGAGTTAATTTTGTGACTCGAGATGGAGTTCGGCCAAGGAATTGTGAGCTGATGGAAAGTGCAAAGTAGAGAGGAATGGCTCAAGTACTGAGCTGCCAGGGAGTTACAGATGGAATTTTACAGGGAAAGTTCAGGTACCAAGTGCAGTTCAGGTGCAGCAAAGGCGCTGGCGAGTTTGAGCTGCTAAAGGCAGGGTTGAGTTGAGCTACAGGAAATAGGAATGAGTTGGCGGATGCTGGTGGTTATGAGATGAAATGTGATTGAATGTTGTCTGGAATGAATTGAAGCTGTGAAGTGTCAAGGCAGTGATGCTGATTGAGAATGCAAGGGCTTAAGGAGGTGGATTGCTGTAACTGGATTGAATGGTGCAGAATGCACAGCCATTACGGCTGGAGGAGTAAGTTGCATAGCCATCATGGCTGGTGCAGTCCAGACCTGATGGTTGCAGGTGAAGCACAATGATTGTGCTACAAGTTCTGTCCAAGTGCAACTAGCCCAGGCCAAGTTCACTCAGCTCAGCTGAGTCTGACTCAGGTCTAACTCAGACCTGACTGGTCCTGACCCGATCCGACTCAGAGTTGACCCGACCCGCTGACGAGTTGACCCGTTGACCGGTGACCGGGCGGACTTTGCCGGTCACCTGAGATGCTTTTCCGGCGACTATTCCGGCGGGATTCCGACCATAATCCCATTTTTCCGACGAGCGTTTTTGGGACAAAATTTCTACACGGGTTTCTCTCACTTGTGGGCTTGGTGGACTTCTAACTAATGGACTTTGAAGACAAAACCTAATTTTGGAAGGAGTGGAGCTATAAAAGAGAAGACTTTTCTCAAAATATATATCTTTTATTATTCTTTTGCCTCTACTTTGTTTTCTAGGGTTGAGAACCATGAAGTCTTTTCTCTTTCTTCTTGTTATGAACTCCATGAATATGAACTAAGTTTTTATTATTGGTTGAAGATGTAGTTGGATTTTGCAACCAATTTATGATTTTTATGAATTAGTTTTCTCTCAATATTATCGTTTGATTTCTACGGGTTATAATAATTGCATGATTGAAGTATTGCAATATGATTGAATGTTTGTTTAGTTAAGTCTAGAATTGATTAAACTCACATCCATATCTATAGCTATTTTAGGGTTTTCATCGAGCGATAACCTTGAATACAAGTAGCATGATATGATTCTAGGTTGTAGTGATACATCCTTGTAATCATATGTAGAAATTGACCTTTGTTCGAATTGTTTGCGCAATGTATTACAATTGCATTGATTAGCCTATTTGAGGAAACTTAATGCTCCTAGGAATTGAACTTGATTAGCGCAAGGCGTTAGGTTATTCTTTAGGTAGAATTCACATACGCAGCCCTAATGTGTGTGTTGATGACTTAGGAAATTATGGAGTATTCTTGCAATAAGGTATTCTATGGCTTTTGATGATAGCGAGATTAAATACGAATTCTATTCATATATTCATAAACTTGTTTACAATTGAAGATGAAACCTTTATCCAATATTTCACATCCTTGATTTGCGTACTTTATTTGCTTTTTGTTTATTTTTATTTACACAATCAGAATTTCTTCCGGGTTACTTATATAGGAAACCATAACAATTTGACAACCTAGACCTCTCTGTGGGATCGATCCTTTCTTTCCCTTGCTATATTTATATTTTGAGTAGTAAGAAAGTGTAATTTATTTTTGACGCTTACGACCGCGATCAAATTTTGGCGCCGCTGCCGGGGAGGCAGCGGTTGTCAATTGTTTTTGGTTTCTTATTTTGGTTTCTTATTTTTAGTTTTGTTTTACTTTTTCTTATTCTTTGGTTCTTATTCGAGTTTTGAGAATCTCGTTTCAGGTACCGATTTCTATGGACGGAGCATATTGGAGCAATCAATACGGCTTTCAACCTCAACAACATGAAAACTATCACCCTTATGGGGAATACAATCAAAACCAATCCTTTGGTTATGGTCAATATTCCACGTACCCTTTTAGTTGTTCTCATATATTCCAACCTTCTTACGGTGGGTATGTAAGTGAGCAACCACAAAGAGGGGATGATACTTGTGCTCCTATTAATATTTCTTCTAGTTTGGTAGATGAAATGCAATAATTTATGGACAACATGGAGTCAATTTGTGGACAACCAAGCGTGGAACCAATTTCATCGACCGAATGTGCTCATAGTATGTTTGGCCCAATTTCTGATCGTAGTTATGATCATCCACCCATTCAAAGGGAATATAATTGGCCTAACAATAATGAAGTAAGTAATTCTACTTTTTCTTTGTCGAATGAGCTTTACAAACAAATGGAACACTATATTCAGAATTTGGATGGAACACTCCAAGAGCTTCAAAAAGGTGTTTCCACTTTAAGACAAGGCATTGAAGAATACAAGGAGGAAATGAATAGTTATGTTGAAAAAGGCGAACCTTCGGGGACTTTTGTTGATATTTGTGTAGTTAACTCAACTCTTGATCGTAATAATGATCATTCACCTATTCAAAAGGATGAGTTCGAGATTAGCAACACTAAATTCAGCGAGGACCAATGTTATGATGACTATGATAGTGATGATGATTATTATGAAAATACATCGTTTGAACCAACTCATGGTGACATCCCCGAGGAGTGTACAATGGAGTCTTTTTGGGATCAAGATGAAGACGAAGAGGAATATGTCGACACTTGTGTGGATTACTCAAGCATTGATCTTAATAATGATCAAGAGCCTATTCAAAGGGTGGAGCTTGAGGATGATGCATTTTCGGGTGTTCTAGAAAAGTTTCTTATAATAAAATTTGGATCCGCAAAAGAGTATGTGCCTTACAACAAAGAGGAGTATGTTGAGAATGAGACGGTTATGACCAATATTGTGGAAGACCCAATTGAGCTTGCAAATGATTGTAATGATGATGTTTATGTTGAGACTTTGGTTACGGCAGAAACGGACGAAGAATGGTTGCAAGGTTTGATAGAGGACCATGATATACAAGAGGTGAATAATTCACTTGATTTTTTCAAGGATGAAGAGGATTCCGTAATACAAGAGATTGTGCAAGGTTTGTCTAACCCGTTGCCTATTGTTTCTTCTCCTTTACCTCTTATTGGTTTGAATATATGTGCTTCGGGAGTATTGTTGAATGACTTTGTTTCTCGATTTCCTCCATTAGAGATACTTGATTCTCATACTATGCAGGTTATGGAACAAGAAACCGTGGAAGTACCCGACTTCTATATTCTTTATACACTTCCAAGTGTGGACAAGAATAAGTGTGGGGGAAGCTTTTATCGGTTCATAGCTTCACTTTTGCTTTATATTACTAATATTTGTGTGAAGCTAGTGTTTGCAAAACAGGTTCTATGGAAGGATCCTCAACTTTTCAGATTGTTGGTATATGGACGATAACAAAAGAGTCGGGCTGACGACTTTAAACCAAGCGCTAAATGGGAGGCAACCCATAGGTTTTGTATTTTAGTCCCTTTTATTTATTTTTATAGTTTTCATATCATATTTTCATCCCCATGTTTAATTTCATTGCGTCCGGAATCTATCTTAGAAGACAATTATGACGAATACCTTTTCGTCAGAAAAATTCAGACTGCGCGTAGTTCAGTCCAGAGACCATAACTGTCAGACCGTTTATCGAAACACTGTGCCCTTTTGACAATTTGTAGAAAACACGTAGATGAACAACTTTTGTGAAATGGAGTTTTTCCAAATTCCTTACCAATTTGTACAGTTTTTGCGTTTTTTATCTGCTGTTACGTCAGAATTCAGAATTTTCGGTTTTTCACATTGAGGACAATGTGAAGTTTAAGTGTGGGGAGTCTTTTGCATATAGAGTTTTTAGCCTTTTTGAGTCAAAATTTTCAACTTTTTTGTAAATAGTGAATAAAAACTCCAACTTGTAGTTAGTTTAGAGTCACATAGTATACATGTCGCTAAGATTACATCGAGAATCTCATAAGAGTGACTGAACTTAGAGATGACAGAGAACATGATCGGGTTTCTTAATTGTATGAGAGTTAAAGTTGGATTTAACCATGCCAGTGGCAAATAAGGTGCAGACTGAATTCGGTATTAGAGTAGTGATCCCCTATAGTGGAGACTACCCAAGTTACATAATGTGAGGCACCGACCTTCAATTCTTTGTACCTGTCTAAATATGTGCTTTTAGAGTGTGTGTCACCGTACGTAAATTCCGGGCAGAATGGTGAGCTGTCCAATTTCCCACCATAGAAGCACTATTTTGATCTCTTGAGTGCTATTTTTATCAACCATGTTGGTGACATCGAATTGCTAACTTACATACCACTTGTAATCTTGTTCGCAGTTAGCACCATCCACCTTATCTCTCTCTACACCAACATGTCCATAGAAACACCATCATCATCAACAAGAGGAGCATCACAAATCTACAAGGAAAGTTGAAAACGTTTGAGGCAACAATACAATAAAAAAAAAAGAGTGAAAATTATTAAGGATGAGAATTCGAGAAGTTTATGATATCAAGACATATAAGTTGTGAAGAATCAAGCGGTAAAGTACTTACACCATGGCCTTTGTACTTAAGTTTTTATTTTTTGTATCTTACTTTCTCTTGTCTTAAAAAAAAAAAAAAAAAAAAAAAAACAAGAGAAAATGTTTTTAAAATTTAAAAAAAAAAAAAAAAAATTGGAAAAAGAAAAAAAATGAAAAAAAAAATGAAAAAAAGAAAAAAAAAAATTGGGTTTGTATAGTTTGTTTTTATTTTTGTATTCTTTCAATAAAGCCTATGGAAAGAAAGAATATCTATAATGAAGTTTCAAGCGACAAGGAATTAGAGGAAAGAATCATATTGTCGAGATTCTACGAAGTTCGAGAGTTATCATCAAGAGTTGAAGACCGAAGACGAAGATGAAGACACCGATAGAAGACCGAAGACGTTTCTATGGATGCTGTGAGAGTGGTGCTAGCTGCACGCCGAACGGATACAAGGTAAGTAAGCATATTCCCACCTTCGTTAAATGGTTGATTTCCTTTCGAAGAGATCGTCAGAAAAATGGGTTTTCAAAAATATATAAAAGATGTGGGTTTTCAAAATATTTCGGAGGGTTATGCCTTCCTACCATTCAACGTGTCGCAGGATTCTCTCTTCATTCCTACCTGGACACATGTGTGACCCATAAAAAGGCTGTTTATTATTGAGAGCAATTTCATAAAACCCTTTCTTGTGAGGCAGAGTCGAGACTTTTGATCACTCCGAACCCGAATTTTAGTCGAGAAGGGATGGTTATCTCTCTCTCAACTTTTAAGAATGAGATTGTGTTCATTTATGTGTCTAACTTCTTATGACTAGTGTGCAGAATCTCTATGTCTTCTTAGCGCGTTGGATACTATCATTTCGGAGAACTAGTAAGTTGGAAAAGTAGGTTTTGTGGGTATATCTCTAGTAAACCCTCACGAGACTATAACTCGTCCACTAGGGACACCTAGGGGTTTAAAGGCTTGTTATTTATGCTAAAAGTGACCGTAGCCTCGACGACACGGAGTTGTTGTATTTTATTGTTTTGTTTGATTTGCTCGAGGACTAGCAAAGTCTAAGTGTGGGGGAATTTGATAGGTGTAGAATACACCGTATTTACTATCTAGTAGTTACGCTTTCTTTGCTATTTTTCTTGTGAATTATGTACTTTACGTGTGTTTTTGAGTTATTAGGTACTCTGGAGTCACACGGAGGAAAAGAAGAAGAAATCACTTTAGTTGAGCAAGAAGGGCAAGAGTGTCATTTCACAGGCACGTGCTATCTGGAGCCAGTATCAGGTTAAGGGGATACTACTAGGTGGCCCGTATCCATTTCTGGGGTGCAAATAGCTGTCCCCATGTTAATACTCTCATTTTGGTCGAGAGGGAAGAACTAGGGTTCATTTTCCCTTTCTTTCTTCTCTCCTTGTCTGCATTGTGTTGATGCTCCTAGGCTTGAAGATGATGATGTTAATGCCCGAAAGAACATGGAAGAATGGTATATATAAGTTTGTGATGACGATGAATTGGTTGAATTTCAAAACAGAGAGAGAGAGACGATTCTTTGTGAATTTGTGAAAAACTCAGGGAGAAATTGAGAAGAATCCATGGTTGAAGTCGGTTGGAAGACGAATTGGTGCTTGTTGATGGGTTATGTTGGTGATTTAGAACAAGATTAAGAATGGGTTTTGGTTGAATTTGGATCTCCAAGTAATTCAAAGAAGATTAATGAGGGAATTAGGGTTTTGAAAAGGGTTTGATTCTGTGATTGAGGCTGATAGTTGCAGCTGATGGAGATGATGAATTTGTGATCGATTCATAAGGCGTCTGGGTATGGCAGAGGTTAAATTAAGGTTAGATGATTGTGTGTGAGAAGATGATGTGGCTCTCTCTCTCGTGTGTGTGTTGGTTCAAGAATGAATGCTAGGATTGCGATTACAGGGGAGAGATGCACTTTGGTGAGGTTAAGCGCAATGAAGTTGGAGCTATGATTTGAGCTATTGGTTCATATGAAGACTTGAGTTGGGGAAGATTGCACAAGGGCTACAATGGAGATGCAAATGGCAGGTGTAGGTAACAGGCCTTGCAGGTGGAGTGTGACTCTGGCAGTGGTGTGTATGTGGTAGTGAAACTGGTGCAATGCTGTGAGGAACTGAGATGTTGTGTCTTGTGCTGGTGATTCAGGTTTTAAGATGGAGAGTTAGGCTGTTTTGCAGGTGTATGTGAAGCTGCAAGTTGCAGGGAGAATTGATGCTGCTGCCATTGTTGCTTGCCAGGGAGATGATGGTGCAATGCTGTGAGGACCTGAGACAGAGATAAGCCTCTGGTACTATGCCTGAGATGAAGATGGTGCTGGTGCTTAAGCTCTGTAGCAGGTGGAGTTGTGTTGCAAATGGTGGAAGTTTGAGCTTATGGATTGAATTAGCAGCTGAGCTTGCTGGAATGGCCTTGAAGCAGCAGGTTAGGGAGAATGGCTCAGGTGGATCACTGAGTGAAGGCTGTGTTGCAAGAAGAGGAGCTGTAAATCTGCATTTGTGGAGGTATGCAACCTGAGGCTGAGAAGTTAAAGTCTGAGCTGGAGTAGTGGCTTGAGCTGCAATGAAGCTGGTAATCTGAGCTAGCCGTTGCAGGGATGTGCTGGTATTAGTGCAAGGAAATGGAGATTGCGGGCAAAGCACTGGAACTAATTGGTTGCAGCTGTAGGTGGAAAATTGTTGATTTCTGGTCATAAATATGAAATGGGTGAGATGCAGGTTTGCTCAGGTTGTGATGTTATGAGCGCGGAGGTTGAGCCGAACCGGGGTGGATTTGGTTGAGTTCTGGCTGTGACCTGAGATGGAGTTCGGCCAAGGAATTGTGAGCTGATGGAAAGTGCAAAGTGGAGAGGAATGGCTCAAGTACTGAGATGCCAGGGAGTTACAGATGGAATTTTACAGGGAAGTTCAGGTACCAAGTGCAGTTCAGGTGCAGCAAAGGCGCTGGCGAGTTTGAGCTGCTAAAGGCAGGGTTGAGTTGAGCTACAGGAAATAGGAATGAGTTGGCGGATCTTTGGTGGTTATGAGATGAAATGTGATTGAATGTTGTCGGAATGAATTGAAGTGTGAAGTGTCAAGGCGGTGATGCGATTGAGAATGCAAGGGCTTAAGGAGGTGGATTCCGAATCGGATTGAATGGTGCAGTAATGCACAGACCATTACTATTTGGAGGAGTAAGTTGCATAGCCATCATGGTCGGTGCAATCAGCACTGATGGTTGCGGTGAAGCACAATGATTGTGCTACAAGTTCCGTCCAAGTGCAACTAGCCCGAGGCCAAGTTCACTCGGCTCAGGTGAGTCGACTCAGTCTAACTCGGACTGACTGGTCCTGACCCGATCCGACTCAGAGTTGACCCGACCCGCTGACGAGTTGACCCGTTGACCGGTGACCGGGCGGACTTTGCCGGTCACCTGAGATGCTTTTCCGGCGACTATTCCGGCGGGATTCCGGCCATAATCCCATTTTTCCGGCGAGCGTTTTTGGGACGGAATTTCTACACGGGTTTCTCTCACTTGTGGGCTTGGTGGACTTCTAACTAATGGACTTTGAAGACAAAACCTAATTTTGGAAGGAGTGGAGCTATAAAAGAGAAGACTTTTCTCAAAATATATATCTTTTATTATTCTTTTGCCTCTACTTTGTTTTCTAGGGTTGAGAACCATGAAGTCTTTTCTCTTTCTTCTTGTTATGAACTCCATGAATATGAGCTAGAGTTTTATTATTGGTTGAAGATGTAGTTGGATTTTGCAACCAATTTATGATTTTTATGAATTAGTTTTCTCTCAATATTATCGTTTGATTTCTACGGGTTATAATAATTGCATGATTGAAGTATTGCAATATGATTGAATGTTTGTTTAGTTTATTAAACTCACATCCATATCTATAGCTATTTTAGGGTTTTCATCGAGCGATAACCTTGAATACAAGTAGCATGATATGATTCTAGGTTGTAGTGATACATCCTTGTAATCATATGTAGAAATTGACCTTTGTTCGAATTGTTTTGCGCAATGTATTACAATTGCATTGATTAGCCTATTTCGAAACTTAATGCTCCTAGGAATTGAACTTGATTAGCGCAAGGCGTTAGGTTATTCTTTAGGTAGAATTCACATACGTGACCCTAATGTGTGTGTTGATGACTTAGGAAATTATGGAGTATTCTTGCAATAAGGTATTCTATGGCTTTTGATGATAGCGAGATTAAATACGAATTCTATTCATATATTCATAAACTTGTTTACAATTGAAGATGAAACCTTTATCCAATATTTCACATCCTTGATTTGCGTACTTTATTTGCTTTTTGTTTATTTTTATTTACACAATCGTAATTTCTTAGGGTTACTTATATAGGAAACCATAACAATTTGACAACCTAGACCTCTCTCAGGATCGATCCTTTCTTGCCCTTGCTATATTTATATTTTGAGTAGTAAGAAAGTGTAATTTATTTTTGACGCTTACGACCGCGATCAAATTTTGGCGCCGCTGCCGGGGAGGCAGCGGTTGTCAATTGTTTTTGGTTTCTTATTTTGGTTTCTTATTTTTAGTTTTGTTTTACTTTTTCTTATTCTTTGGTTCTTATTCGAGTTTTGAGAATCTCGTTTCAGGTACCGATTTCTATGGATGGAGCATATTGGAGCAATCAATACGGCTTTCAACCTCAACAACATGAAAACTATCACCCTTATGGGGAATACAATCAAAACCAATCCTTTGGTTATGGTCAATATTCCACGTACCCTTTTAGTTGTTCTCATATATTCCAACCTTCTTACGATGGGTATGTAAGTGAGCAACCACAAAGAGGGGATGATACTTGTGCTCCTATTAATATTTCTTCTAGTTTGGTAGATGAAATGCAATAATTTATGGACAACATGGAGTCAATTTGTGGACAACCAAGCGTGGAACCAATTTCATCGACCGAATGTGCTCATAGTATGTTTGGCCCAATTTCTGATCGTAGTTATGATCATCCACCCATTCAAAGGGAATATAATTGGCCTAACAATAATGAAGTAAGTAATTCTACTTTTTCTTTGTCGAATGAGCTTTACAAACAAATGGAACACTATATTCAGAATTTGGATGGAACACTCCAAGAGCTTCAAAAAGGTGTTTCCACTTTAAGACAAGGCATTGAAGAATACAAGGAGGAAATGAATAGTTATGTTGAAAAAGGCGAACCTTCGGGGACTTTTGTTGATATTTGTGTAGTTAACTCAACTCTTGATCGTAATAATGATCATTCACCTATTCAAAAGGATGAGTTCGAGATTAGCAACACTAAATTCAGCGAGGACCAATGTTATGATGACTATGATAGTGATGATGATTATTATGAAAATACATCGTTTGAACCAACTCATGGTGACATCCCCGAGGAGTGTACAATGGAGTCTTTTTGGGATCAAGATGAAGACGAAGAGGAATATGTCGACACTTGTGTGGATTACTCAAGCATTGATCTTAATAATGATCAAGAGCCTATTCAAAGGGTGGAGCTTGAGGATGATGCATTTTCGGGTGTTCTAGAAAAGTTTCTTATAATAAAATTTGGATCCGCAAAAGAGTATGTGCCTTACAACAAAGAGGAGTATGTTGAGAATGAGACGGTTATGACCAATATTGTGGAAGACCCAATTGAGCTTGCAAATGATTGTAATGATGATGTTTATGTTGAGACTTTGGTTACGGCAGAAACGGACGAAGAATGGTTGCAAGGTTTGATAGAGGACCATGATATACAAGAGGTGAATAATTCACTTGAGTTTTTCAAGGATGAAGAGGATTAGTAATACAAGAGATTGTGCAAGGTTTGTCTAACCCGTTGCCTATTGTTTCTTCTCCTTTACCTCTTATTGGTTTGAATATATGTGCTTCGGGAGTATTGTTGAATGACTTTGTTTCTCGATTTCCTCCATTAGAGATACTTGATTCTCATACTATGCAGGTTATGGAACAAGAAACCGTGGAAGTACCCGACTTCTATATTCTTTATACACTTCCAAGTGTGGACAAGAATAAGTGTGGGGGAAGCTTTTATCGGTTCATAGCTTCACTTTTGCTTTATATTACTAATATTTGTGTGAAGCTAGTGTTTGCAAAACAGGTTCTATGGAAGGATCCTCAACTTTTCAGATTGTTGGTATATGGACGATAACAAAAGAGTCGGGCTGACGACTTTAAACCAAGCGCTAAATGGGAGGCAACCCATAGGTTTTGTATTTTAGTCCCTTTTATTTATTTTTATAGTTTTCATATCATATTTTCATCCCCATGTTTAATTTCATTGCGTCCGGAATCTATCTTAGAAGACAATTATGACGAATACCTTTTCGTCAGAAAAATTCAGACTGCGCGTAGTTCAGTCCAGAGACCATAACTGTCAGACCGTTTATCGAAACACTGTGCCCTTTTGACAATTTGTAGAAAACACGTAGATGAACAACTTTTGTGAAATGGAGTTTTTCCAAATTCCTTACCAATTTGTACAGTTTTTGCGTTTTATCTGCTGTTACGTCAGAATTCAGAATTTTCGGTTTTTCACATTGAGGACAATGTGAAGTTTAAGTGTGGGGGAGTCTTTTGCATATAGAGTTTTTAGCCTTTTTGAGTCAAAATTTTCAACTTTTTTGTAAATAGTGAATAAAAAACTCCAACTTGTAGTTAGTTTAGAGTCACATAGTATACATGTCGCTAAGATTACATCGAGAATCTCATAAGAGTGACTGAACTTAGAGATGACAGAGAACATGATCGGGTTTCTTAATTGTATGAGAGTTAAAGTTGGATTTAACCATGCCAGTGGCAAATAAGGTGCAGACTGAATTCGGTATTAGAGTAGTGATCCCCTATAGTGGAGACTACCCAAGTTACATAATGTGAGGCACCGACCTTCAATTCTTTGTACCTGTCTAAATATGTGCTTTTAGAGTGTGTGTCACCGTACGTAAATTCCGGGCAGAATGGTGAGCTGTCCAATTTCCCACCATAGAAGCACTATTTTGATCTCTTGAGTGCTATTTTTGTCAATCATGTTGGTGACATCGAATTGCTAACTTACATACCACTTGTAATCTTGTTCGCAGTTAGCACCATCCACCTTATCTCTCTCTACACCAACAGTCCATAGAAACACCATCATCATCAACAAGAGGAGCATCACAAATCTACAAGGAAAGTTGAAAACGTTTGAGGCAACAATACAATAAAAAAAAAAGAGTGAAAATTATTAAGGATGAGAATTCGAGAAGTTTATGATATCAAGAGAAGTTTATGATATCAAGACATATAAGTTGTGAAGAATCAAGCGGCAAAGTACTTACACCATGGCCTTTGTACTTAAGTTTTTATTTTTTGTATCTTACTTTCTCTTAAAAAAAAAAAAAAACTAGAAAAAAATTTAAAAAAAAAATGATCTATAATAAAAAAAAAAAGAGAAAAATGTTTTTAATTTTTAATTCAAAAAAAAAAAAAAAAAAAAAATTAAAAAAAAAAAAAAAAAAAAAAAAAAAAAAAAAAAAAAAAAAAAAAAAAAAATTTGGGTTTGTATAGTTTGTTTTTATTTTTGTATTCTTTCAATAAAGCCTATGGAAAGAAAGAATATCTATAATGAAGTTTCAAGCGACAAGGAATTAGAGGAAAGAATCATATTGTCGAGATTCTACGAAGTTCGAGAGTTATCATCAAGAGTTGAAGACCGAAGACGAAGATGAAGACACCGATAGAAGACCGAAGACGTTTCTATGGATCTTTTGTGAGAGTGGTGCTAGCTGCACGCCGAACGGATACAAGGTAAGTAAGCATATTCCCACCTTCGTTAAATGGTTGATTTCCTTTCGAAGAGATCGTCAGAAAAATGGGTTTTCAAAAATATATAAAAGATGTGGGTTTTCAAAATATTTCGGAGGGTTATGCCTTCCTACCATTCAACGTGTCGCAGGATTCTCTCTTCATTCCTACCTGGACACATGTGTGACCCATAAAAAGCTGTTTATTATTGAGAGCAATTTCATAAAACCCTTTCTTGTGAGGCAGAGTCGAGACTTTTGATCACTCCGAACCCGAATTTTAGTCGAGAAGGGATGGTTATCTCTCTCTCAACTTTTAAGAATGAGATTGTGTTCATTTATGTGTCTAACTTCTTATGACTAGTGTGCGAGAATCTCTATGTCTTCTTAGCGCGTTGGATACTATCATTTCGGAGAACTAGTAAGTTGGAAAAGTAGGTTTTGTGGGTATATCTCTAGTAAACCCTCACGAGACTATAACTCGTCCACTAGGGACACCTAGGGGTTTAAAGGCTTGTTATTTATGCTAAAAGTGACCGTAGCCTCGACGACACGGAGTTGTTGTATTTTATTGTTTTGTTTGATTTGCTCGAGGACTAGCAAAGTCTAAGTGTGGGGGAATTTGATAGGTGTAGAATACACCGTATTTACTATCTAGTAGTTACGCTTTCTTTGCTATTTTTCTTGTGAATTATGTACTTTACGTGTGTTTTTGAGTTATTAGGTACTATGGAGTCACACGGAGGAAAAGAAGAAGAAATCACTTTAGTTGAGCAAGAAGGGCAAGAGTGTCATTTCACGGGCACGTGCTATCTAGAGCCGAGTCTCGAGTTAAGGGGATACTACTAGGTGGCCCGTATCCATTTCGGGGTGCAAATAGCTGTCCCCATGTTAATACTCTCATTTTGGTCGAGAGGGAAGAACTAGGGTTCATTTTCCCCTTTCTTTCTTCTCTCCTTGCTGCCGCTGTGTTGATGCTCCTAGGCTTGAAGATGATGATGTTAATGCCCGAAAGAACATGGAAGAATGGTATATTGAAGCTGTGATGACGATGAATTGGTTGAATTTCAAAACAGAGAGAGAGAGACGGTTGCTGTGAATTTGTGAAAAACTCAGGGAGAAATTGAGAAGAATCCATGGTTGAAGTCAGCTGGAAGACGAATTGGTGCTTGTTGATGGGTTATGTTGGTGATTTAGAACAAGATTAAGAATGGGTTTTGGTTGAATTTGGATCTCCAGTAATTCAAAGAAGATTAATGAGGGAATTAGGGTTTTGAAAAGGGTTTGATTCTGTGATTGAGGCTGATAGTTGCAGCTGATGGAGATGATGAATTTGTGATCGATTCATAAGGCGTCTGGGTATGGCAGAGGTTAAATTAAGGTTAGATGATTGTGTGTGAGAAGATGATGTTGGCTCTCTCTCTGTGTGTGTGTTGGTTCAAGAATGAATGCTAGGATTGCGATTACATGGAGAGATGCACTGGTGAGGTTAACTGCAATGAAGTTGGAGCTATGATTTGAGCTATTGGTTCATATGAAGACTTGAGTTGGGGAAGATTGCACAAGGGCTACAATGGAGATGCAAATGGCAGGTGTAGGTAACAGGCCTTGCAGGTGGAGTGTGACTCTGGCAGTGGTGTGTATGTGGTAGTGAAACTGGTGCAATGCTGTGAGGAACTGAGATGTTGTGTCTTGTGCTGGTGATTCAGGTTTTAAGATGGAGAGTTAGGCTGTTTTGCAGGTGTATGTGAAGCTGCAAGTTGCAGGGAGAATTGATGCTGCTGCCATTGTTGCTTTCCAGGGAGATGATGGTGCAATCTTTGTGAGGACTGAGACAGAGATAAGCCTCCGGTACTATGCCCGAGATGAAGATGGTGCTTTGGTGCTTAAGCTCAGAAAGGTGGAGTTGTGTTGCAAATGGTGGAAGTTTGAGCTTATGGATTGAATTAGCATCCGAGCTTGCTGGAATGGCCTTGAAGCGACGAAGGTTAGGGAGAATGGCTCGGGTGGATCACCGAGTGAAGGTCGTGTTGCAAGAAGAGGAGGCAGAATCTGCACTGTGGAGGTATGCAACCCGAGGCCGAGAAGTTAAAGTCGAAATTTGGAGTAGTGGCTTGAGCTGCAATGAAGCTGGTAATCTGAGCTAGCCGTTGCAGGGATGTGCTGGTATTAGTGCAAGGAAATGGAGATTGCGGGCAAAGCACTGGAACTAATTGGTTGCAGCTGTAGGTGGAAAATTGTTGATTTCTGGGCATAAATATGAAATGGGTGAGATGCAGGTTTGCTCAGGTTGTGATGTTATGAGCAGCAGGTTGAGATGAACTGGGGTGGATTTGGTTGAGTTCTGGCTGTGACCTGAGATGGAGTTCGGCCAAGGAATTGTGAGCTGATGGAAAGTGCAAAGTGGAGAGGAATGGCTCAAGTACTGAGCTGCCAGGGAGTTACAGATGGAATTTTACAGGGAAGTTCAGGTACCAAGTGCAGTTCAGGTGCAGCAAAGGCGCTGGCGAGTTTGAGCTGCTAAAGGCAGGGTTGAGTTGAGCTACAGTGAAATAGGAATGAGTTGGCGGATCTTTGGTGGTTATGAGATGAAATGTGATTGAATGTTGTCCGGAATGAATTGAAGTTTGTGAAGTGTCAAGGCGGTGATGCGATTGAGAATGCAAGGGCTTAAGGAGGTGGATTCTTTGCAATCTGGATTGAATGGTGCAGAATGCACAGCCATTACTGTTTGGAGGAGTAAGTTGCATAGCCATCATGGCTGGTGCAGTCCAGACCTGATGGTTGCAGGTGAAGCACAATGATTGTGCTACAAGTTCTGTCCAAGTGCAACTAGCCCAGGCCAAGTTCACTCGGCTCAGTGAAGTCGACTCATGTCTAACTCGGACTGACCGGTCCCGACCGATCCGACTCAGAGTTGACCCGACCCGCTGACGAGTTGACCCGTTGACCGGTGACCAGGCGGACTTTGCCGGTCACCTGAGATGCTTTTCCGGCGACTATTCCGGCGGGATTCCGGCCATAATCCCAGTTTTCCGGCGAGCGTTTTTGGGACAGAATTTCTACACGGGTTTCTCTCACTTGTGGGCTTGGTGGACTTCTAACTAATGGACTTTGAAGACAAAACCTAATTTTGGAAGGAGTGGAGCTATAAAAGAGAAGACTTTTCTCAAAATATATATCTTTTATTATTCTTTTGCCTCTACTTTGTTTTCTAGGGTTGAGAACCATGAAGTCTTTTCTCTTTCTTCTTGTTATGAACTCCATGAATATGAACTAAGTTTTTATTATTGGTTGAAGATGTAGTTGGATTTTGCAACCAATTTATGATTTTTATGAATTAGTTTTCTCTCAATATTATCGTTTGATTTCTACGGGTTATAATAATTGCATGATTGAAGTATTGCAATATGATTGAATGTTTGTTTAGTTAAGTCTAGAATTGATTAAACTCACATCCATATCTATAGCTATTTTAGGGTTTTCATCGAGCGATAACCTTGAATACAAGTAGCATGATATGATTCTAGGTTGTAGTGATACATCCTTGTAATCATATGTAGAAATTGACCTTTGTTCGAATTGTTTGCGCAATGTATTACAATTGCATTGATTAGCCTATTTCTGAAACTTAATGCTCCTAGGAATTGAACTTGATTAGCGCAAGGCGTTAGGTTATTCTTTAGGTAGAATTCACATACGTGACCCTAATGTGTGTGTTGATGACTTAGGAAATTATGGAGTATTCTTGCAATAAGGTATTCTATGGCTTTTGATGATAGCGAGATTAAATACGAATTCTATTCATATATTCATAAACTTGTTTACAATTGAAGATGAAACCTTTATCCAATATTTCACATCCTTGATTTGCGTACTTTATTTGCTTTTTGTTTATTTTTATTTACACAATCAGATTTTCTTCCGGGTTACTTATATAGGAAACCATAACAATTTGACAACCTAGACCTCTCTGTGGGATCGATCCTTTCTTGCCCTTGCTATATTTATATTTTGAGTAGTAAGAAAGTGTAATTTATTTTTGACGCTTACGACCGCGATCACCCTTGGCGTGGATTCCGCGGAGAGAAAAAGCCGCTTGTCGGATACGACACGATTGAGAGCTGCGAAAATATCTTGGCGCTGAACCTTGGAAAGATAGAGAATTTCGCATATATGTCGCATCATGGATTGCACGGTCTCGTGTACGGAGTCCCCAGAGGAACCGCAGTTTCTTATTGGTAGTGGGTCTTGATGCACTCTTTCGTCTCCTAGTTGGAGTTCTCCTGCTTCTATCCTTTCTTTGAAAATATGCTTCAGTAAGTTGCAGTCGCTAGTTGGGTGGTGAACGAACCTGTGGTAATGGCGGTATTTGGGGTTCGCCATCTCGGCCTCGGTTGGTGGCCGTACGGCGGTGGCAATCTGATGACATCATCTTGAACCCAGGCTTCTAGGAGGTCAATCACCTCCTCGATGGGGAAAGGGAAATCAAGGGTATTTCCTTTGGTCTCACGATGCTGCACAGGAGTTTTAGTGACGGCCTTCCGTTGTGGGGGTTCCCGTTGCACCGGCGCTTCACGTTTCGGCTGGTGGCTCGTAGTTGCGGCTTTCCTTTTCCCTCTTTCGTTCACTATGTTCACGGAGGATGAGCCGGCATTAAATTGTTTGCTGATGAGGCGCCTACTCCCGCGAGTTTCACGTGCGTCTTCAGTTCGAGCTGGCCTAGTCCTTTCCAGTAATGCTGGTGCTGTTGTTGCAGATCGTCTGGCGGCCTCATGGAGCTCGGAGAATGTTTGGAAACGCAAGTTTTCTAGCAGGGCGCGGTAGATTGGGACCATACCGTTGATGCATGCGTTTACCAATTGTTGCTCGGTCACGTTTGGGTCGTGACAGTCGAGTGCTTGAACCCTGAATCTTTTGACGAAATCATTCGGATGTTCGTTATCCCACTGGTACATTCTCCCGAGGTCTGAAAAGGTAACTTGTTCAGACACGAAGAAATACTTCTGTAAAACGCGGTGACCATGCTACTCCGGTTGGGAATCTTTGTTCGGTGGGATCTTTGTTGTACCATGTATACGCCTTTAGGTAAGTGATTTTGAAAATTCCCTTAAACGAAGGACGTGATTGTATTCATGTTCGCCCAAGGATTCCAGGAAACGAGAAACATGTTCGCGTGCATTCCCGGTACCATCGTACAGGGTAAATTGAGGGGAAGAATATCCCCTTGGGAGAGGGATTCTCTGTATTTCGGATGGGTAAGGGGGTTGGTGATGATGTACATCGAACTCATCATGCTTGATCCGATCGCGTAGAAGTTGTTCCAAATCTCCTCTCGTGACGAAGTTGGGTGGTTGATTTCTTTCCAACGGGACTCTAGTGCGAGTTTCTTCATCCGTGGAGGCGTGCCCTGCCGAGGTGTCGGCGTCAGGGTTGTTGGAGATGCTTCTAGGCGTCTCCGGGAGGATGCGGCTCACGGGGTAGTCGCTCTGTCAGGGTTTTGAGAAAGGTGAGCACCTCCTTTTGTGTCGAAACCATGTCGGTCTGGGCTCGCGAGCGTCTCCTGTCGTTCCATCAAATCGGCGATGGTGACATAAGGGCGACTTCCTCTGGTCCCTCCGGTCTCTCGTCCCGTTGGCGGGATAATTGGAACCTTAGTTGTCGGAGGCGCCATGCTGGAGGAAGCATTCGGGGTCGTGGTGGCGGCCCTAGATCTGGTGACTGGGGGCGTGACACCTGAAGAGATATTCTCGTTGCCGTGATTAGAGGGTTGTGCAGAGACGCTAGAGGAGGCAGCGGCTCTGGCCTTGGTGATAGGCGGTGTTACACTTAAAGGAGTGCATTCGATGTTGCTGTTGTCAGCTGGTGGAGTAACAACGTTATGGGGAGAGACGCCAACATCAGGGATGCGTTCTGCGCTGACGTTCTCGGCAGCCGCTCCAGATCTGAGTTCCACCATGTTAGGATTTGACGTTCGGAAAATGAAATCAGGAGTTGGAGTTGGTATTGTAGCCGATAGATCAATCCTCCCGCTGTGGTCGCCAATTGTTTATGGGTGAAAATCGTTTCTGCCGATTTCGGTAAATGCGGTAGGTGAGTGAGAAACTGGTTTAAACCCTAAACAAATGTGCTGCACGTGAGCACTTTATAGATTCGAGAGATCAATCTGTACAAGTCCGGCCTAAACCAAGAAATGGCCGTTCCAGACTTGCTTCGGTCACAAAGTGGAGGAGAAGGGTTGATTTGGGGAGGGAAGCAGAGAAAGGTGTTGAGGAGAGTAGTATCTCGACTTGTATCAGAAAGTGAAAGCTTAAGAAAAGCTTGCAAGAGATGAAAGCTTTTGGGAGAGCTTGCAAAGTTGCCTTTACGAGAGTGTAAGTGTAGTATATTTCTCCGACCGAGACTTGTTGTCCGGTGGAAATAGGTAAGACCTATTTATACAAGTCGAGATTGAAACGTACCACTGGCCTCATGAAGGAAGAGAGTAAAGGGTGAAATAATGGGAGGAGGTGGTAACCACATGGTTTAATGGGTGAAAACGTTTTTCACCATTATTTCCTCTTTTATTTGACCGCTTTATTCCTATTCACGCTTTCTTAATTGTGAGCGTAGTGTACGCCGCATCTTTGTGACCGCCAAACCAAAACCCTAAAGAAGCATCCCCCAGTTTTGTGTTGATATCTCGTTGGTTGCGCCTTGAGTGCAAGTGGTGCTGCTAATGGCGCGTGTGGCATGTGCCAATGGCATGTGCGGAATGCCTTGGTGGTAGGTTGCATGGTTTTGCAAGTTAGGCTACCATCGTGTGTGTTTGGCATGTGCCAATGGCATGTGCGGAATGCCTTGGTGGTAGGTTGCACGGTTTGCAAGTTAGGCTACCAGCGTGTGTGTTTGGCATGTGCCAATGGCATGTGCGGAATGCCTTGGTGGTAGGTTGCACGGTTTGCAAGTTAGGCTACCAGCGTGTGTGTTTGGCATGTGCCAATGGCACGTACGGCCATGTTGACCTAGTTGCAAGTCTTGCAAGCCTAGGGCGCTATATTTGGCATGTGCCAATGGCATAGCGGCTTGGAATATGGCTTGCGGCACGTGTTGGCATGTGCCAATGGCATGTGCGGCCATGTTGACCTAGTTGCAAGTCTTGCAAGCCTAGGGCGCTATATTTGGCGTGTGCCAATGGCATAGCGACTTGGAATATGGCTTGCGGCACGTATTGGCATGTGCCAATGGCATGTGCGGCCATGTTGACCTAGTTGCAAGTCTTGCAAGCCTAGGGCGCTATATTTGGCGTGTGCCAATGGCATAGCGACTTGGAATATGGCTTGCGGCACGTATTGGCATGTGCCAATGGCATGTGCGGCCATGTTGACCTAGTTGCAAGTCTTGCAAGCCTAGGGCGCTATATTTGGCGTGTGCCAATGGCATAGCGACTTGGAATATGGCTTGCGGCACGTATTGGCATGTGCCAATGGCACGTGCGGCCATGTTGACCTAGTTGCAAGTCTTGCAAGCCTAGGGCGCTATATTTGGCGTGTGCCAATGGCATAGCGACTTGGAATATGGCTTGCGGCACGTATTGGCATGTGCCAATGGCACGTGCGGCCATGTTGACCTAGTTGCAAGTCTTGCAAGCCTAGGGCGCTATATTTGGCGTGTGCCAATGGCATAGCGACTTGGAGATTTGGCATTGTTGCCATGGTGTGCAGTATGCGGCTTGGTTTGGCATTGTTGCCATGGTGCGCAGTATGCGGCTTGGTTTGGCATTGCTGCCATGGTGCGCAGAGTGCGGCTTGGTTTGGCATGGTTGCCATGGTGCATGGTGAGTGCGGCTTGGTTTGGCATGGTTGCCTTGGTTGATGCCAATGATGCGGCTTGGTGGTTTGGCATGGTTGCCATGGTGCGCAGAGTGCGGCTTGGTTTGGCATTGTTGCCAATGATGCGCAGAGTGCGGCTTGGTTTGGCATGGTTGCCATGGTGCGCAGAGTGCGGCTTGGTTTGGCATTGTTGCCAATGATGCGCAGAGTGCGGCTTGGTTTGGCATGGTTGCCATGGTGCGCGAGTGCGGCTTGGTTTGGCATTGTTGCCAATGATGCGCAGAGTGCGGCTTGGTTTGGCATTGCTTGGTTTGCCATGGTGCAATGAGAGTGCGGCTTGGTTTGGTTTGGCATGGTTGCCATGATGTTGCCATGAGAGTGCGGCTTGGTTTGGCATGGTTGCCATGGTGCGCAGAGTGCGGCTTGGTTTTGGAATTAGGGTTCTTTGTTGAAAACCCTAACTCGGTATTTTGAAAAAATACCCCTATTAATTATTTACACCTGAGTTAAATGCTCTTAGTTAATGTGTTGCGGGTAACACTAGGTCATGGGGTTTTACGATTTTACCCCTTGTCTAAAAACCACCATCAACAACCACATGCTACGTCATCACATCAATTGCATCGTTTGAGTAGAGGCTCTTCAATCTTTGCGACTTTGCTCAAATATTTTCATCATTTCTGGTCGTTTCAACGATCCATATGGAGCTTTAGATAATAATTTTCCTCGAGCATTATTGATTTCCACAATCCTTATATAGAAAATAAGCCATACTTTCACCTTAACCTCCTCATTAAGCTTTGCGTCCAAAATCTGGGGAAACCCTGTAATTGATGACCTTGCAAAAGAGCAATTAGTAGCACATGTTCCTAATAAATACTAAATTATTATTATTTTGTTTTTTATTTTCTTATTCAATAATGCTAGGCAATCCCCTTTTTTATAATTTTAGTTTTTATTTTTTTATTAACAAATAAATCCTAGAAAATAATTTTCAAAAACAAAAGGTGAAAAACAAAATACTCGATATATACAAAGGTTTAGGAATCCAGACCTGCCACATGTTTGATAGATGCCACCAAAAATATTACCGTCCCCATCCAAATTTTCAAATCCTTCAATCCTCCCAGCTATCTCCCAGCAATAATTAACTTCATCAATTAGCTTCAAACTGTAAAAATGATTCACGACTTTGTGTTGTTTTCTAAGTCCAGGGATGATGTTCGATGCTTCAAATCTTCAATTTTCTCCACGCGACTCTTCTTTTCCTCTATCTCTTTTAAGTGCTACTCAATTTTCCCAAGTGGCTGTTTAATAACCATTTCTTTCTTCTTCTTTTTTTTCATTTTTTTTTTCCTTTTCATTTTTCATTTTTTTTTTTAAATCTATCCGTTTGGACGTCCGTTGCTCATAGAACTTTAGGAGATGACTTACAGGACTAATGATGACATACAAATGGACTAACATCTCTCTCTCTAAACTATTGACTTGAAAAGACTTGACACTATAATAAAAGACTGAAATGCTCCAATGACATGGGCCCAATATGATGATGACGGCGCCCCTAGTTTTTTTTTTATTTTTTTGACACTATAGAACCGAAAATAATAATTCTTCTTTTCTTTTTCTTTTTCTTTTTTTTTTCGACGAGGGCTTAACAAAATGACGACTCTGCCCCTAGTAGATTTTTTTTTTTTTTACTAATGGACTGACTGAAGGGGGCCAAACATGGTGATGACTCTGCCCCTCTTTATTTTATTTTTTGACTGATTAAAGGGGCCAAACATGATGACGACTCTGCCTCTAGTTATTTCCTACCTAATTTTCTTTAGAGATAGAGAGATATTGGACTTATAAAAAAAATCTCTTTAAGTTTTATGAGCGTTCGCCGCCCTTAGATAGATTTGAACACTTACTTAGGTATGGTATTTCTTGGGTCGAGTAACACTTGCTGGGCCTGGATCATGTTGGATGCCCCGATCAAATGGTTGAACAATTCTTCTATTTTGCATGATTCTTGGATCTTCTCGAAATTCTGCTTGTTTCATCTTCTTGATCCCTATGTCTGAAAAATCATTCATTACCTTCTGATTAACTGCACTCTTGAACCTTATACTCGGAAATTCATTCATTGTCATCTGATGAGTTGCTTTCTTGAACCTCATGCTGGTAAAATCAATTATTGCCATGTGATTAATTGCTTTGTTGAACCTTTTGCTGGGAACATCATTTGTTGTCTTCTGATTAATATCTTTCTTGAACTTTGTGCTCGGAAAATTATTCATTACCTTCTGATTAATTGTTTCCTTGAACTTTATGCTCCGTTTATTATTCATTGTCTTCTGATTATTTTCTTTCTTGAACCTTCTGCTGGGAAAATCATTCACTTCCTTCTGATTAGTTGCTCCATCATTTCTCAAATTTAATAACACGTCCTTGTAAAAAATAGTTTCCTTCGGTAGAGGATTCATCGTCTTGCCTTTATTTGGTGGAAAAATCTCATCTTCATGTGTTTTGAATCTCTCTTCCTTCTTATCATTGGTCTCCAACATCCATTGTGGTCTTAACTGAAGTGGTTTCTTTGCTACTAAATTCACTACTTCTATCTTCTGTTTTGGCACATTCTTGCATTGTATCCACATTTCGGTTGTATTCATCTTATTCCTCTGAGGTGCCCTTAAAGGTTGATTTTCCTTATTTTGATTGACAAATTTTACTTCTTTAGCCGGTTCAGGTTTTTCTTTTCGGTGGTTCCACAGTCCCCACGGCTTTTCAGTGTTCTCAAACACTTTATTTATACCAAATATGTTGTTTTCCAACCTGCAAACAAAATCTTTTTGGTTTTTTAATTTATTAATTTTTTTTGATTTTTTTGAAATATTATGAAAATTGGAAATAAAAGACGACTTATTTACAAATTCAGGTGATGTACCCTTAACCGGTCTGATTGACTCAACATAATGAGTTAGAGACTTACCTGACTGAGCCTCTATTGTTATTACCACTTTTTGTTCATCCTCTTGTCTTACAGACTTCCATCTGAATGATGGTTGTGCGGGAGGCATGGTTACATTTTTATTCCTGTGATGAGGTGGCTTGTAAATGGTTCTGTTTCTTGCTACATTTTGAACCTCATCACCACCCTCAGTCTTAAACGGATTCCACCTTGCAGATGAAGACTGATTTGTTGCATGTGCTGGATCAACATGCAAGATATCTGAGAGGTAAACTGGACTCACTGATGGTTGAACAGGATAAGACAAGATTTCTGAAATATGCACAGGCCTAACAGGTGTTGTCTGCTTTGGTAGAAGGTCAGAGATATGCACAGGCTCTGCTGGGAATCGGTTGGAATTTGATACGTTCCTCGGTTGCTCAACTCCATAATAATCTGCCATTAATTCAGACAGAAAAACAAGACGATTAGTTGAATTAAATGAATTCACAGTTTGTACCTGATCCGCAAAGAGCTCAATAATGTGAACAGGTCGATTGGCAGCAGATTCTTGCTTGTAGATTGAGTCGGATAAATTTGTATGGTCTTCTGCCAAGAAAAAATTGACCCTGGGTTCCCTTTGATGATAGGGTAATGGGTGCTTTTCCTCTGCAAAATTCCTCTGAGGATGTCCACATCTTCCCTGATTCAAGTTCTGGATCTGCCCCTGTTATGGTCATGTGGGTGATGCAATTACTGATGCAACTGGCACAGTATTCACTTGATTTTCATCTGTAAATGTGTCCCTTCCGCAATTATTCCCATTAGAGTCCTCCGGGTCGGTCAACCTGGTCATTATGCCCGTGTCCAATGCATTTTCAATCTGTGAGCCCGCCTTCCATAAAGAGTGTAATGTTGGATGGTAAGATGATATCAGCCGGTTCCAATATTCATGGTTCAAATAATTCATTATAATATCTACCATCTCTTCTTCGGACAATTTCTCATCGATCTCCAACGACTTAGTCTTCCAACGTGGAAAGAATTTTGTAAATGCCTCATTGGGTTCTTGTCTGACAACCTCTAAGTGTTTCCTAGTAAACTGAATTTCAGGGACCAACATAAACCGTCTCACAAACATATCGACCATATCCTGCCAATTCGAAACTAGACTTGGGTCTGTCTTCATCAACCACTTCAAGGCCGTTCCAGTCAAACTCCTTTGGAACAATTGGACTAACAACCCATCATTAATACCCAGTGCTTCAAGTACCCAACATACATACGAATATGGGTTTTGGGGCACCCAGTTCCATCATATCTATCCATATCCGGAAATTTAAATCCAGGAGGTAAACGAATATCGGGATAAGGATATAGCCCATGTATATCTATTGTATCCACACCCATTTTCTGCAAGGTCCTTTCTATATTTTTGAGCCTCTGGGCTAATTGTCTTTCTCGTGTTGTGGTCTAATTCTTTTTAACCTCTTCATTATGATTATTTTTGTCATTTCCCATATCAGCCCCGACATGTTTTCCTGTGGACTCAGCAATGGCCTCGAGAGTCAACTTCTTGATCTCGGCCTCCATCGTGTCTTCATATTCTAAGAACTTGTTATCCAACATCTGTTGGAATTGTTCGCGCAACCAAGACAATACCCCAGTATCGATATTCATTTCAGATTCTATGCTCGTGTTCCTGTTTTCAAGGAAACAAAAGAATATATGGTAACATAAGGGTGCTTATGTCTCGGATTTTGTGCAACAATGAATGCAATTTACAATTAATGCACGTGCATGTAGGTTTCACTAACTCTTGGGTAGGCTTGGGCTACCTTTGCAAAATATACCTCAGATGTAGCCAGACTAGTCTTTTTTGGTACTGGGCTAAGGCTTGTGGTGGTTCAGCTGGTAACTCCCATAAGGCCCAAGGCACGAGTTTAGCTTACTAGCCACATGTTTTCCTAATAATCGGACGTCTGACGATGCGAAATGGAATGCAATGTGCAAATGGGTGTGTGCATGTGTGTGTGTGTGCAAATACCGAGTAGTGTAAATCAAACCCCTAAAATCCCAATTACGTTTCAAGTTAGATTCCAATCCCCAGTGAAGTCGCCACTGTGGATACCGTCGAAATCGGTTAAGATCTCTAAATATCAAAATGGGAATCACGTGGAAATATTATTATACGAAGACGCCACCCAACTTAGGGAGTTGGTACCCAATATAACACTGGTCCAATTACAGAGAATAGGTCCGGAAATCAAAATACGATCTAGGAAGGTGTGAGGCACCTAGACCGTCCAATCCGAAGATTGGCCTCTACTTTATAATTGGGATACGAGGGTTTAGATTGCAAAAAATTTATAAATAAAATAAAATAAAATAAAATAATTAACTTTATACGATTATCACCTGCAAAAATACAAAAAGATATTAGACACCAATTTAATAATTAAATCAAAATCCACAACAAAAATTACTATCTCTAAGATTAAAGAATAGCAAATCGAATTATTATTATTGTCATTAACTATCAACTATTATTATTATTACTATTGAATTTTTAATCTCATGAATTATGAAAACAAGCTAAAACCTAAACTGGATTATTAATGTAAACAATTAATATCGTGAATGGAAACGAAAGATTTTGTGAACCAGTCGGAATAAAATCCAAACTAAGCACTATTTGCATCAAACGTCTGTACCAAACTATATTATAATCCAAACAGTACCCTGTACTCTATTGTAATCCAACAAATTGGGAGAAGGTCACCGTACCAATTTTTGGATCAAGTAAAACAAAAGAGAACCATTAGTCCATCCAAATAATAATAACAAAGAAAAGCCTTAACAGATATGTACCTATATCCGGCGCATACGAATATAATGGACTTAATAATGCTAAGCCAGCACTAACCTGTTTTCACGAGTGGAAGATTATTATGTTACTTAGAGTCATCGTCCAACAAATATTAATTATGCAAAAATCATATCCGAACACCGCAAATTGATAATCAATCACTCCAATAATAATTTTTTTAGTTTCCTAATTCTCTCACAAAGTTTTTCTATCAAAATTTTTCGCTCCTGATTTCTCTCCGGCCTCCCCCCGGATTTCTCTCGGCTTCCCTTGACACTAAAAATGGTTCCCTATTTATACTCTCACTCCCTTAACTATGACCTTAGGATTCAACGATCCAATCCGACGATTCAAACTGAAAACCAAAATATCATTTCCATTTTAACAAATATTATTCTCATATTCTTAACATTATTCCAATTCATTTCCTAAATTAAAATATTTTCATTTAAGCGTAAAATCTAAGCTAGGAAGGCAAGTCTTGGGAACAAAGAAAACAAAAGGTGCCGACACTTTGTTATTAGGGGAAATGTCCAACTTTGGACTATGGAATCAGTGGTGGACGTCCAACTTACTTGGACTTCAGGACTATAGGCATTTTAGCTCATTTTGGTGTCCGTCCAAACTTGGACTTCATGACTAGTGGAACTAGTTTATGGGCTAACACTTAGTGGAACTAGTAACTAGTTCACAAGGGCAAACATTTAACTACTGGATTGTATGCCTAGCTCATTTTTGTGGACTTATATATGTTACCACTTCAGATACGATTTTGCGGCGATATTCGGTTTTCATGTGTAAAATTGGGGTGTCTACATGTGGCCAACTGAATATATTTGTTGATTTAATCTATTGCTAGTGAGGGTTAGGATATCCGTAATTGTTGAATAATTCCTTACACAAGTAGAAAACGTGAAACCTTGCAGAGGGATTTTGTAAAGCGATCACGTGTAAACACAACCTTAGCAAGTATACCGAGCGTACTGAGTCTAACTACTAGGATCAACCTAAATTCACAAAACCTAAAGCATTCATTGAATTACATCTTGTAAGCGTACCTCAAGGTGGTTCAGAAGAATATAATCTGGTAACTAAGTGTACTTGTTATCCAGTGATTTAAGGGATTTTGGGAATAGCTAAGCGTACTTGTTATTCTACGGTTGGTGATAATCTATGTTTAATGACGAATAGATGAATATATTAACTCATTGATAGTTTATTAACGAAGAAGTATTCCTCGATCACATCTCTCTATTGCTTACAACTTAAAAATTTTCAATTGCTTTTATTTACTTTGTTTAAATCTAAAAACAAACCCCTCCTTTGTGACATTTTGACAACTAAAACTCACTGCTCTTCGTGGGAACGATCCTTACTTCCATTATATTACCAGTTAATTGTGTGGAAATAAGATTATTAATTTGATTGCACTTACGGCAGCCATCAAATTTTGGCGTCGCTGCCGGGGCGCAGTTGGTAGCTTTAGTTGTTATTTTTATTAGTTTTAATCTTGTTTTTAGAATTTCTTTTTAGTTTTTTTTTAGATTTTTTTTTTCAGGTACTTAATCTCTGGCACCGAAAGACTGGGAATACCAGAGGTGCGGAATCCAAACTCGTAGGGGAACGGTGTTACAAGCACGTCCACAGTTGCAGGAAGAACCTTCTACATCAATAATGGTGAACGACGGTACAAACCCACCTCCTCCACCTCAGGAGAGGAAGCTGCGAGAGTTGACATCTCCATGCTTAGATTCGCAACCACTGTGTATTACAATCACTAACCCAGTGGAGCTGAAGTCGAATCTACTTCATCATCTACCAAAGTTCAAGGGACTTCCAGGTGAAGATCCGAATCGTCATCTGACTTCCAGGTGAAGATCCGAATCATCATCTTCGACAATTTCAGCAGAAGATGACGAGTCTTAGGCAAAGTACCGAAGACAGTGATACAACACTGTTGCAAGCTTTTCAATTCTCTTTAGTAGATTCAGCGAAAGAATGGTTGTATTACCTTCCTCTAGGGAGTATTACAACATGGAATGGGATGAAAAAGCTATTTTTAGAGAAGTATTTTCCTGCTTCTAAGGCAACATCCGTTCGTAAAGAGATTAGTGGTATTCTTCAAATTACTGGGGAGTCTCTTTATGAATATTGGGATAGGTACAAGAAATTGGCGGCGAGTTGCCATCACTACAACATATCTCCAACACTCATCATTCAATATTTTTACGAAGGATTACTTCCAGAGCAACGGAATTTGATTGATGCAGTTGCTGGTGGTTCACTTACTGAAAATACAATCTCGCAAGTAAATAGTTTGATCGAGAGTATGGCTTCGAATGCTCAACAATTTTACACCAGAAATAACTCAAATGTCAGAAGAGTTAGCAATATAGAAGAAACTTCACAGTCAGAGCAACGAATGAACAATATAGATAAGGTAGTACAAAGGATGGCAGCAGTAATCATTCCTTCATACAAAGATGAAGCCGAGGTAAATGCTATATGTCCTAATCAGAGGCCAAGGTACGATCCTTATTCTAATACTTATAATCCTGGTTGGAAAGATCATCCTAATTTCAGTTATGCCAACAAGCAAGCTGCCGCTTCTAATCCATATGCAAGACAAGGTGGCTTTCAACAACAATTCCAACCACAACAACAACCACAAGCTCCAAAGGAGGACGCCTCTGAGAAGATGATTACCATGATGCAAGGTCTTTCATCTATGTTTCAAAAAAGTCAGCAGAAAGCCGAACAGAATCAGTTAAAAACTGATAACGCTATTAGAAATTTGAAGACTCAAGCTGGGCAATTGGCAACGGATATGAATCTTATGAAGGCTCATGCGTCTACAACACTCCCATCACAACCTTTTGTGAATCCAAGAGAGCACGTTAATGCAGTAACTCTAAGAAGTGGGAGACAGAATGAAGAGCCACATCAACAAAAAGAGGTTAGTAACGACATCGAAAAGGAAGTAGAAGAGGAAACCCTCCCAAAGGAAAAGCCAACCTCAAACGGACAACCTAAGGACACGGTTCCCACTTTTACCATACCACCTCCTTTCCCTAGTCGTGTTGCCAAGTCGAAGAAGCAAGCTCAAGACAAGGAGATCATGGACATTTTCAGCAAGATACACATCAACATTCCATTTATTGAGGCCATCAAAACCGTACCCAGGTATGCCAAGGTTTTAAAGGATCTGTGTACAAGGAAGGATAGGTTGATTGCTAATGAGATTACTCAGGTGGGAGAAAGTGCTACAGCTATGTTACTTAAGAAGATGCCTACAAAGTGTGAATATCCTGGAGGTTTCACAGTACCGGTTACCATTGGTAGCCGATGATTTGAGCGTGCTTTGCTTGATTTGGGAGCTTCCATAAGTGTTATGTCAGCCGATGTCTATGACTCTTTGAATCTCGGACCTTTAAAAGAGGCAAAGATCACTATTCAATTGGCTAACAAGTCCAATATATATCCTAAGGGAGTCGTGGAGGACGTGTTAGTTCAAGTGAATCAGTTAATCTTTCCGGTTGATTTCTACATTGTGGATATGCACAATGGAGATAATTGTTCATCTACTTCGTTACTTCTTGGGAGACCGTTCATGAAAACTGCAAAGACGAATATTGATGTTGATAGTGGTGCACTCACTATGGATTTGATAAGGAGATCATACGGTTCAATATTTTTGAAACCATGCGTTATCCTAGTGATGTTCACTCAGCTTTCTCTATTGATGTTATTGGTTCGTTAGCACAACAAATGTTTGATTTGAATAGTGAAGATGAACTTGGAGTTGTGCTACGGAATAGCATTGATTTGAACGTTCATGGACAACCGAAACTGGACGTTGAGATAGCCAAAGAATTGGTGGAAATGTGTGGTGCATTAACGACATTACAAGCATCTAAAACGGGTAGTATTTCTTATATTTCTTTACCCATAACTAATGAGGTTCCTTTACCTTCTATTGTGCAGGCACCTAAACTAGAACTGAAGCCGCTTCCAGATTACCTAAAGTACGCGTACTTGGGTGATAAAGAAGAACATTCGTTGATTATTGCAAAGAACCTCACCCCAATACAAGAAGAACGTCTACTTAGGGTTCTGAAAGAGCACAAAACGGCTATTGGTTGGACAATTGCTGATATTAAAGGCATTAGTCCATCCATGTGCATGCATAGAATCCTAATGGAAGATGATTTTAAGCCTATACGTGATGCTCAGCGTAGGCTTAACCCCCCAATGATGGAGGTCGTGGAGAAAGAAATCCTCAAATTGCTAAGTGTGGGGGTAATTTACCCAATTTCTGACAGCAATTGGGTAAGACCAGTTCAGGTGGTGCCTAAGAAAGCAGGTGTCACTATTGTTAGAAATCAAGATGACAAACTGGTTCCTACAAGAGGTCAAACTGGATGGAGAGTGTGCATAGACTACAGAAAGCTTAATGCCGCAACCCGAAAGGATCACTTTCCTTTGCCTTTCATTGATCATATGTTAGAGAGGTTAGCGGGACATTCACATTATTGCTTTTTGGACGGTTATTCGGGGTACAATCAGATTGTTATTGCACCAGAAGATCAAGAGAAGACTACTTTCACTCCTTCTTTTGGTACGTTTGCCTATAGACGGATGACGTTTGGTCTTTGCAATGCACCTGCTACTTTTCAGAGGTGTATGGTCAGTATATTTTCTGACTATGTGGAACGCATAATTGAGATATTTATGGATGATTTTAGTGTTTATGGTGATTCATTTGATTTTTGTTTACAAAATCTTGAACTTGTGCTTAAAAGATGCATAGACACTAATCTTGTTTTAAATTGGGAAAAATGCCACTTTATGGTAAACCATGGCATAGTGCTCGGTCACATTGTGTCCTATCGAGGGCTTGAAGTTGACAAAGCAAAGATAGACTTGATAAGAAACTTACAATATCCCACTTCGGTGAGGGAAATTCGCCCGTTTCTTGGTCATGCAGGTTTTTACAGGCGGTTTATCAAGGATTTCTCCAAAATCTCAATGCCGATGTGCAGATTATTGCAAAAAGAGGTTATTTTTGACTTCAACAAGGAGTGCAAGGATGCCTTTGATAAATTTAAAGGATTGTTGACAACTGCACCAATTATCAAGTCACCTGATTGGAGTTTTCCATTTGAATTAATGTGTGATGCAAGTGACTATGCAGTTGGAGCCATTTTGGGTCAAAGAGTAGACAACCTGTCTCATGTGATTTATTATGCATCTAGGACCCTAAACGATGCACAAATCAACTATTCTACCACCGAGAAAGAATTTTTGGCAATAGTGTTTATGAAAAGGCGAGGGTACCCAAATATACCTCAAGCTAAAACTTTTCCTACCTATAAGTCCTTTCTCCGAAAGTGATTGTCTATGGACTGAGTCGAGACAATACAACTAATCGGTTCACACTTCGTGTGATCGTCTATGGATACGAGATCGAGACAATACAACAACGAAGTATGTTACTTGATAAAAAGGTTCAGACTTAACCAAACACAATAGGATTCACTTATCAAGTAAATAGGAATTAACGTTTGTGTAATAAAACAATTATAATGCGAAAATATAAAGTAAATGACACATCAAGATTTTGTTAACGAGGAAACCGCAAATACAGAAATACCCCGGGACCTTGTACAGAATTGAATACTCTCATGATTAAGCCGCTACACAAAATTACACCTAACTTCCTATAGTTGAGACCAAGCAACTAAACCTATAGTTCACCTAGTTCCGTCTGTATTCCCACGCCTCCGACCTATGAATAAGTCACGTACTTGGAACAATTCCTTTGGTTCGAATTCCAAACAGTAAATGAACAACAAATCTGTTTTGTATCAACTCTCTTCAACCAAGTGATATGAGTCGAAAAAAGTCTCTTCTGTTTATCTTAACACAAACTCCTTCGTCAGGTCCTTAGATCTATCTTATGTTCAATTACCGAAGTAATCGTTTAAGATTAAGCCAAAACACTCTTAATCCAAAGAATTGTGTTGATGCCGATCTACTCAATTAATCAATCCAATCTATCACAAGGATAAACCGATCATTAATTGGATCCTCTTTTTACCGAAACAAGTATTGTGCACACCAAAGATTATGAACCCACAAATCAGAAATCTTCAATATCTTCTTTGTCTTCAAATCTTCTTAGATCTTCAATAAACACATGCACACAATCACTTGAATCTCTTGTGATCAATCACGCACAGAACGGAGTCTGTTAACAATGGATTATCACAAGATCATCTTTAGAACTAACAACAGTCTAAAGATCCCTGTCGAAACTCTGAACTAGTTTGAGTGAATCTTATATCGGAAGAGAAGATTATCAAGCATAAACGGACTAGGTGCAATCAAAGTTCAACCACCGTTAGTCAATCAAATCAATGAAAACAAAATATAAACCGCAATTATCTAGTTTCCCACCAACGGTACTAATAGAGCTTCCCAATCCCAAAGAAGACTTTAAACTGAGCGGCCGTAAGAGATTTCGCCTAATTAGGTTACTCTCCTCTCCGAATAGGCGGCTTCACCAGTAGCAGCACAACAAGAGGTAGTTTGCCGTTACTAAGGATTAGTTTGCTAGAAGGGCAAACTTCAAGTATTTATAGACAAGGAAGTTTAGACACCAAGGAATTTCCACAACCGAAAATATTCTCAAGATATTCATTAAAGCACAAATTCGGTTTCCATAATTCCTGGAAATGCTCTGTCCAAAAATAATCTCTCAGAAAATCTCTAATTAGTAAATGAACATTACTAATTCTTATTTTCCTAAAAATAAAGTTAATAACCTTAATTAAAAGATTCTTAACTTATTTATGTTTCGATCCTGGGATTCTCTTCCCTTAGCTATTAAGGAATAACTTTGAACAATTAAATAATAAACATTCACAGCACGTGTTCAAAGTATGTCGACATCTTAACTTTGTAAGTTCTCTTTCACACTTACAACCTTGAAACCGATTTGCCACACTTCCAAACAAGTTTAGAATTGGTTCATCTGACTTTTAAGAACTATGCGATTGATCAAATAACATTCAATCACAAATCATGGGTTTAACGGTTCTACCAAAACAAGTTTCAGTTCTACCTTCCATGTGATAACTGTGCATAGTCACACTAGCTTTCCAAAATTCGGTTGACTAGATACAAGGATCGGTTCCCCACATATATATGGTATCTAACTTATATGTGTTGCACATGTCCATAGGATCGGTTCCCCTTTGGATAAAAACGTGTTGCACATGTCCATAAGATCGGTTCCCCTTTCTGCTATAAACCTTGTTGCACCTCATACAAGGATCGGTTCCCCTTTGTGATGTACTGCACCTCTTACTAGGATCGGTTCTCCTTTCCCATATTTGGTCAGATATAAAATCACAAACCCGATCATACCATCTCAGGTGATTACTTATGATCGGTTTTACTAATAAAAGTTATACCAATACATAAGTCAGGCCTTTGTGAATAGTTTTACCAAAAACACAACGAGTCATGAACGGTTATACTAAATCACACATATTGGATGTTCACAAGATATGCAATGAATAACAATCCCAATAATGCATGGCGATTTCCTTTTCGATTTACAAATAAGTTTATGAACTTACTTCCTTAGAACACATGTAAAACATTGTTCCCTAGGATGAAATCCTCACCTCATACCCATACATAATCACAATAACATTCAAATGATTATGGCAATGTCTTATCTACAAAGTTTAATGGTTAAGAAATAAACCTCGTATTGTATTCCTTAATATTATGTCTATCTAGAGTTCAAATATGCTTCGTAGTTTTGTTTTCAATATGCACGATGTAGGATCAGAATATCGCGACATCAATACTTCGCGAGATCAATAAACGATAGCATTGCGAGGGCGTCGCAAATGAGTAATATAAATGACGCAATGAATGACGACAGCCAAAACACGAGAAAGGTGTGAAGACCTAGCGAAGTTTAGGAGAGGTGCGAGAATGAATACTTGTACACTTGCGATATTTCGCAAGTCATTCCCGAAAATAAAGGACAACTTAGTTTGTCATCCATTGTGTACTACCCTATATAAAGAGTTGAATAAGCTTTGTTGTGGGAGAGATCTTTTCGGAGTGTTAGACAAGTCATTAGGAGAGAGAAAGTTTGTGGTGATTGTAATTTCTTTAGCTCTTTTCTATTTTATCTTGTAAACATTCAAGGAATTAATCAATAAAATCATTGTTATTCATCTTCAAATGTCATAGTTGTGTGGATTATTGTGAGGGGTGTAGTGTAGGATTTCCTGCAACTACATATTGGCGCTAGAAAGGGCTGTTTGAGTAAGGATTGACATCGTGATTTGAAAGAATTTGGAGTAGTAGAGAAGGAATTTGATATAATTTTCAACAGTTTACCAAAATTAAGAAATGGCTAGAAGGAGAAATGCATCTGAGCAACCAACAACTGTTAGGAGGAGTAGGAGACTTGCCGGAGAAGAGGGAAATGAAATGGGAGAATCCTCAAGAAGGAACATAAGGAATAATTCCTTGCAGGCTATATTTTTAGGGGCATATATAAGTAATAATTCCTCGCGACCAGGTATTGAAGATGTATTTGGGTTGAAACAAAGGGTTGGTGAAAGTTTGAAGCATCTAACTGTGAGGTGGAAGACAATGTGTAGCGAAATGGCTGGCCGTGTGGAGGAGAGATATCTCATCTTATCATTCATTAATGCTATGTTCGCGACAAATCTGTATAAGTAATAATTCCTCGCGACCAGGTATTGAAGATGTATTTGGCTTGAAACAAAGGGTTGGTGAAAGTTTGAAGCATCTAACTGTGAGGTGGAAGACAATGTGTAGCGAAATGGCTGGCCGTGTGGAGGAGAGATATCTCATCTTATCATTCATTAATGCTATGTTCGCGACAAATCTGTTGTATATTCAAATTTTTAGAGTCAAGAATACAATCACCATGACTGAGTTGCGAGAGCTTTAGGAGGAGTATATTGCTTTAGAGGAAAAGCAAAATGAGATGGAATCATACCCTGTCGCGAATACAAGTTCAGGAGCTGCGAATGCAAGTTTGTTACCAAAATTGATTAACACTGTGGCGAGTACCTCGCAAGGTCAACAAGAAATGAGGATGCCAAATGATGGTCAGCAAAAGTTGGTAGCCATGGGAAGTCGCGATCAGGAAGAATTTGAAAGAGAAAGAAATTTCTACAACCGTGGCGGAAATAATAAAATTCAAAGACTTGATCAGCCGCAAGAAACCTATGGAGGTCAGAGGCATAATCCGCAAGAGACTTATGGAGGCCAGAGGCAGAATTATCATAGAGGGCAGCGAGGTCATAGAGTCGTATGGGAAGAAATCAAGATGCCACCACTAAATGCTAGCGTGGAGAAGATATGGGAAGCTATAATCTTGATGGAAAACATACCCGCACCATGGAACATGGGGAATGAACCACCTCCAGGTGACAGAAGTCATGAATTCTGTTCCTATCACCATTTTCATGGACACTTAATGAATGATTGTAGGAATATAAAAAGAATCATCCTCAGAATGATAGATCAAGGGAAGCTAAACCAATTCTTAAAATGTGAAGAGAAGACTCAACCATTACCAACACCTCCAGAAAATCACAGAGTAAATACGACAAAAGGGAAAGAAACATTTGTAGTAGAAGTTGGAGCAAAGGCCAGAAACTTGTTCTGCAACTCTATCGTACATTCGTACAGGACAATTGAAGATTTTCATGATAGTGTTCTCAGTAAGGTTTTCGCAAGAGATGTTGACAATAGAGAAGTAATGAATATCGCGAAGTCATCGCCACTGAAAGAATGGCAAGCGCAGATTATTTCTTTTACCGCAGAAGAAGTACCTGAAGGTGGCGAGATGAATGACAGTCCATTAGTGGTAAGATTGGAGATTAACCCAAAACCTGTTGGTGGTGATGATGATGGGGCAGAAAATTCATGGGCTATAAATAGAATCTTAATTGATACTGGAAGCTCTGTAAACATCCTTTTTTTACCACACTTACAAGACGATGGGAGGGAAAGATGAAGATCTGGTACCTTCAACCTATAAGATTTATGGTTTTAATGGTACTGCCAATAAACCTAAAGGAGAAACTCGCATGAGAATACCGCTGAAAGGGTTATCAACTGAAATCTTGTTTTGCATAGTCGATGTGGAATCCCCCTATAATGCATTAATTGGGCGACCCTGGTTACATGAGATCTTGGGTGTAGCATCAACTTACCACCAGTGCATCAAATTTCCTCACCCCAGTGGTGTTGGAGTTATAAAAGGAGATTGGGTTGAGGGGCAAAAGTGCTATGAAGTTGATGTGGAGTCTTGCGAGGAAAGGGCTGCTCAAAAGAAGAATTGGAAGAGGAATGTCAAAGAAGAACAAAGAAGAGAAAGACTGATGGTGGACACAATAGAAGTGAGAAATGAAGATATATTGCGAAATCAGTGCTTGAAGACAATTGGAAATTGCGATGGTCTCGCAAAAGGGAAGGAAATATCTGGAAACTTGAATGAAGAAACAGAGAACAGCAGGAGTAAGAAGTGTAAGAAGTAAATAATTGATTTTAGAGTTGTGTAAAAAAAAAAAAAAATGATGACAAAAACATGTCAAAAATACAAAGAATGTGATGATCGAAGAAGGAGTACGCGAAAGTCTCGCGATTCATGAATATAACGAAAGTTTAGTAAAATAATTACAGCGAGATCACAACAAATGAAGCAAGAGTATATGAAAATTTCACAAAGAAGATGAGAAGAAATAATCAAAAATCAGTGAATGATTACAAGAATTGACAGAAATGAATGAATGAGTGAATGGGACGAACTTTTATGGCGTACACCCTAGTTCGCGAATGATATTTCGTAAGAGGCAAATGTAAGACCTAAAGTGCGTCATATAAGGGGGTATCTCTTGACATGGCTCAGGGAAAAGGTTACACCGCCCCTGGAACCTGAGTCATGAAAATTTGGGGTCAATAAAGCCCATTCGGGGGAGATACCTTGGATTTCCAACTATATATATATAAGGTTATACCCTGGTTGGACGACCGAGGGTCTCTTCCAAGGAGTCAGTGTATGACCAAGGCGCCGAGGTACACGGTTGAGCCAAGAGTGCACGGGGCATTTGAAGTGTCTCGGCCATTTTTGGCAAGTCTTGGCACATGCCGCACTCGGCCCGAAGAAAACTCCACTTAGGGTGCGTCTCGTAACCATAAGCCCTATAGGTATAAGGGATAAGAGGCTGCGAAAACAACTGGTTGTTGTTAAGACCGGATGGGAGGAGCTAGTCTTGTATGGACGATGTACGCCTCCTTGAAGGGGCAACCAGGGAGATGATAAGGGCGGCACCCTCCATTAGGGAGCTGATAGTGTCAAAAAAGACGCAAATGTCATGAGGCTTTATTTTCGCAAGAAAATTTAGGCTTGTCATATTTGTGCGATGATCCTGAAGAGGCAATAATACTAACGTGAGGGTAAGACGAGATCAATGGGTCTTTACATGAAAGTGTAAAGAAGTCCTGCGATTTCGTCGCAAAGACGGCAATGTCATGGGGCTTTATGTTCGCAAGAACATTTAGGCCTGTCATATTGTCGCAAGAAAAATATCCCGCAGAGGCAAAAATACTAAAGAAATGATAAGACAAGATCAATGGGTCATTACATGAAAGTGTAACGACGTCCTGCGATTTTGTCACAAGACGGCAATGTCATGGGACTTTATGTTCGCAAGAATATTTAGGCCTGTCATATTGTCGCAATGAGGGGTGTCAAAATAAGACCTTTAACTAGGAAGGCAAAATAAGACCACACAAAAATAATGATAAGGCAAGATCAATGGGTCATTACGTAAAAATGTAAAGACGTCCTGCGATCTTGTCGCATTGATGAAGTTCAACATAAATGAAGAAAATGGCAAACAAAATGAAAATTATTAAAAAGCAGGAATAATCTTCATTGCAAGAAAGGGTGATAGTAAGCAGATAAATACATCTGCGAGATAATTGAAGTACATAAAAAAGTAGCAGTACAAGAAGGAAAATTATAAGAGAAGGACAACTCTCAAACATCAGTTCTTTCACCAGAAGGGAATACTGGGTTTTCTTCAGCGACTTTATCTGTATTTTTGCCAGTTGGTATATTTCCACCAGATCCTCCTGATCCCACATCTTCATTCGCGACATCGTCATTGACAGTTTTATTGGGAGAGATAGTCTCTTCATTCGCGAATTCTTCGCCACTATTATAATCATAATCGCTGTCGGGAGGATTAGGAACTTCATCATCGCTTACTTCCGGAGGTTCGACAGATACAGGATCAAGAGATTTAGATAGTAAAACATCATTCACAAGAACTTCGGCTTTAAGATGAAATTGACGAAGGAGTGCTTTCTGCTGATTTTTACTCTCTATATCTTTACAGTCACGCATATAGTCGAATCTTCTTTCTGCTCTGTCACGAGAATGAGCAAGGGAAGCAGCGAGTATTCCGTTTTCTTTGCGAATTTTTGAGTAGTCGGATTTCAAAGCGGTAATGGAGGAGTGAAGATTTTTCTCAGACTCTGCAAAAACAAAGAACAAAAGGAATTATACAAACAAAAAATATGAAGACTTGATAAAGGAAGAATAGATGAGGCAGTCAATTTCTATGACTACCTTCCTTCTGCGAGGTAAGATATTGTATTAAAGCCGAACAACTATTCTCCAAATGATCCATGGCATTGTCAAAATTATCTCCAATTAAACCTTTCAGTCGATATCGCAAGCTTTTTTCGTTGGAAACAAGTAAGGCATTCTCTTTCGCAAGGGAAGAGTTGGACTTTTCTAATTTGGAACATTGATCCTTGAATTGGTTTGCCTTTACACTCAAGATTATTCTACCCTGAATAAGTTTATCCTTCTCGGCAGTAACTTCTTCAAGTTGATTTCTCAACGAGCAAAGAGATTGTTCTTGTTCTTTACATAATTTTTGACAAACATCAGACTGTTGGGAGTAAATCTCCACCTTATTTAACAGAGTTCGCTTCTCTTGAGAAAGAATTCCATTCTTATCTGATAAAGTTTCCAATTCCATATTAGCTTTAGTCAAAGAGTAAGAGAGGCGAGATAATTCATTACTTAATGAGCCTTGTTCCTGTACTAAGTCAGCATTTTCTTTTGAAAGATTATCTATTTGATCAACAGAGTATGTATGAAGATTATCTAATTGGTTATACTGCTCCATCCAAGCATCTCTATCAACTCGAACTTCTTCAACAGTAGATTCCATCTGGTATATCTCCATTTTTCGCTTCTGGTTTAAAGCTTGAAGGGCGAACAACGGCTCTTGGTTCAATATATATAAAAAAAAAAAAAAGAGGTAAGAGTATACCTTTCAATTCTTCATTTTTCTTGCGAAGATTATCACGATCCAGCGATACATTTTGAATTTTCTGATTCTCAAGTTGGAGAATATTACACTTTGCAGTCATAGCTTGGAGATCATTCTTCAAAATATTAATTTCTTGCTCCAAAGATGTTTGCGAAATTCTATCAGGGCCAAGGTATTTGCTCAAAATCTCGCAGACATCAGATTTGATAGGATCGACAAAAGTCTTCTTGACATCGTTCACAATATCTGATAGAACTTTGAAGGCCACATCTATTCCTTCCAAATTTTCTTTAGTAAGAGGGATTTGCTCGGATAAGGAAGTTGATGTGACTCAATAATGTTGTAGAAAGTGGTAGTAAGGTTGTCGTTCACTCGGACTTGATGAAATCGGTTCTAGGATTTAATAAAGAAAAATAATAAATATAAAGAATATATACAATTTATGTCACAAGATGGAGAGAGTTACTGGGACTCGGGATTCCACCAATTCTTACATTCATGCGGTTCATCTATTAATTCCGGACAATTAAGGCTCATAAAGTAACAAACATCGACTCTAATTCTTTGCCAAGGTAGATTTTATAAAGAATTATATGTAACTCACAAGCATGGCGCATCTAAAGTACCCAAGACTAAGCATGCGACATCTAACGAATTCACAAATAATCAAGAAAAATCATAAATCAATTATAATAGTGCAAATAGTCATAAAGGAATTAAATAGAATTACCACATGGGTGCAAAACAACTTCCTCCGTCGTCCCAGGTGATGGGTTCTAGCTCATCATGGTGTAAACACGCTCAAAAATCATTATTAATGCTCAAAAATGGTTTACAAATGATGAACAAGGAGAAAAGATGAAAAGCCCGATTTGTGTGATTTTAATTGTTACAAACGGATCACTATTCTGAGAGAACGATACATGTAAAGTGTTCTTTGTTGCTGTTGATTTAAGTCTGCCCCAAAACTACGACCCACATAAGCGAGTCATTAACACTTGTTGAAGAACGACTGTTCGAGCATGTCGTTCTTCGTGTTCTTCAGCTCATGCAGCAGCAGAAAACAATTCTCTGCAACTTGATTCTCCAGCTCTGTTGAGGCTCTATACCTCTCCCAAACTCTCTGTCCCGTTCTCTTCCACCCCAAGACCCTTTTTATACTCCACAACGACAAGAATATTCCCTCATAATCACCAAATATCTCCTCATTAAAACATATATTTTCCACGGGATTATTTCCTGTTATTTCTTTTTCACGCGTCAACTTGCTTCAAATCTCGATATTTATCTTCTAGACGTTCCTTCTGCAGCATAGCACACTCCAAACACACCCATTACACGTCTAAATCCTATACAATCCCGTGTATATCTCTTCTCGGCACATGCTCTCTGTTTTTCTTCTCGCGAAAATTCCAGCCAAATTTAGACGACCAGTCGACCCATACCAGCCCTGTTAGGCCCAGAGGAAGATACCCAATCAATTCCAGCCATTGAGTCTCCTTCTAAATCGTCCAAAAATCCGACCAAAATCTGCCAGTGAAGAACAAACATTTCCCGCCAAAACTGATTTTTTGAATGAAGATGATGAGGTTGCCCCTTATCCAGCTGCTTGGGTGCGAATATCCTGTGGGTGCCCCTTAGTAATTGGGTTACCCCTTATCCAAAGTGGGAGTCCGAATATCAAATGTCCTCCGGGGGTGTTCTGAGCAACTTTTCGAGCCGAATTTTCCAACAATCTTTATTTCCAAAAAATACCTACAAACACACAAAACACCATAATAAGGACAAGAATGAGTACTAACAATACGAAACATTGAGGACAAATTAGACACATAAATGCGTCTATCAAATACCCCCAAACTTATTATTTGCTAGTCCTCGAGCAAATTTATTCTAGAAAATAAAAATCATTTGAACCCCTAGGTGGCCCTAGTGGCGGAGTGTTGTCTCCGGAGGGTTTACCAGAGGTGTACCCACAAAACCTTTACTCCAGACCCTAGCTATCTACGCAAAATCTTGGAAGGCACTAAAAAATCTCCTTGGTTGGCATACTTATTGACTACAGGAGGAAGTACCCTGATGCGAAATTCCAATTCTTTGTACACGAGTTTGCACTCAAGCATACTAAAATTCATATATAAGTCACGAGCTCTACTCGGATAGTCGCACTATGGACATCAATACTCGGAGTCAAAACTAATCACATGGATAGATCAAGAAGATGGATATAGAGAAAAACATAGATAGTTTTGATGTTTACTAAGTGAACGGTGTTTCCCATATCGTCGAAGGCCTCCGCCAAAACGAACCTATCCTAATGGACCGAGATACCAGTCTGACTAATATCAACACACTGGCATATACAAGGGAACCAGTGGTCGATAATCCTAACTCTAGGTCAACACAACTGGCATATACAAGGGTTCCAGTGGTCGACTTTATTGAATTTATTCCGGTTGGTCAGATGGTCTGGTCTCAATTTTTTTTTTTTTTTTTCATAATACTATTTTTTTTTTTTTTCACCTTTTTTTTTTTTTTTTTTTTTATCTCAATCACTCTAATTCACCCTAGCATTGGTAACAACTTGATTCGTGGGCCCCACCTAATCACTTAGAGAAACATAGTTTAAAAAGAACAAAACAAAATAAAAACAGAAGTGAAAAGGACTCAACGAGATATGGTGAAACTATCATGTTATTTCTAACACACCGAGCTATGTGCTTTTATGAATAGACTCTTTAGATGTTGCCATCTAATCAGATTGGTTCCTCAACTCCTACAACCAAAATGCTTCCATCCACTTAGATTGGTTAGTGCCATCCTTAATAAGCATAAATTTCTAGGTTAAGAGTTTATTTATTGCAACTAACAAAAAGTTTCTCCCATACCCCCAAACTTAAATCTAACATTGTCCTCAATGTTCTAAAGATGAAATTAAAAGCATGAACAATGAGAAACTGTCACCACTTGAAGAGTAAGGAAAGATATTACCGTGTTGCAAGAGCATGGGTTACCTCCCAAGAAGTGCTAAGTTTAAAGTCTTTAGCCAGACATTGGAAAGGATTAGTCACCTCGAAGAATCATATAGCAACAGTCGTAATAACTGCGGGTCATCTGGATCAAAAAGTGCTAACCACAAGAAGAGGAAACTGCCACAGACCAGGAAGATATCCAACACACCCTTATATATTGTTTTGTTTAAGACAACTACATCTAGTTGTGGTTCGGGTTCAGGCTCTATAAAGGGGTCTAGATAACATATTTTCATGGGTTGCGTTTCCTTATGAGTTAGATCCGAATGTTCAGGTTCTAGAGTCTGGAAAAACTCAAATAAAAACTTAGAAGCACATAATAATAACCTGAATAATTGCGGATCTTCTAAGTCAATCAGTTTTGACTTATACAGCTGACCACAATAAGATTGGTGGTCTTCCTTAAGCAAATGTGTCGACCCTAATATCCTAAAGTAATTAGGTTTAGTCTCAAAACTTAATAATTGACACATCTGAAACTTATGCGTTCCCACAATTGGAAGGAAGGTTTTTGGTGGGAAAACAAAGTCAATCGTGGTATCATAGCCTGGGTTAACCACATCAACCAGAGGATGGATTTCTAACAACTGAACTTCTTTATGGACACAACTAGGTTCAGGAAAAAGTGTATGAAGATAATCTTTTAAAATGGTTGAGGCACATATGTCAAGTCCCAAGTTAGGGACCTTTCTAAGAGTTAAAGTACATGGAGAATGATAATCACCCCCAAACTTAGAGTTTTCCGTGTCTCTAGAAAGACTAGTCACAACTTCCCTAATTTCAAGGTCATCAGAATCCTGAAAATGGTCAATTGATTCTAAGTTATTATCAGGTAATGCATCCTTACTCATCTCTACGAGTTTATCGTCTTCTAAGACTAGTGTTTCTAAATCACTAGACTCTAAAACAGTATTCTCAGGGTAAACTCTTTCCTCTAAACCATCATCACAATCATATAAAGGATTATCAGCGAAAGTTTCTAGTAAAGGCCCGTTAACTAAGGTGTTAATCATAATTACTTCCTATGATTCACTTATAGGCACATCAAATAATGGATTATCCAACATATTGCAAGCTAAAGGATCATGAACTACATCGTCTAAAACGGTGGCATCTCTAGTCAAATCCTCGTCCTTTCGAATAGGTGAATAATTATTAAAATTATTGGGATTTGAACCAGAAATAGTACTATCATTATAAAGTTCAATCGGAGTAACAAATTCCTGATCACTATGCCTATTTATTTCGAATTCTTCATCAACATTATCCTCATCATAATCATTATTATAAAAACATGAAAATGATCGAACCTCATCTAAACAAGTAGTGTTACCAATTCTAACCTCGTCATCTTGATTATGCGAATAAATATCCTCCTTTTCATGGGTATTATTGGAAACACTGTATTGGAAATTGAGATTATTTCGAGCAAGTTTTTCGACAATCCTATTTGTACTTTCATTAAATTGCTTAAGAGTCTCTTCTAAAGATATCCTAGTTGACTTCTCTGGGGACTCGTCCGTAATATTAAAGGTTTCCTTCACAAATAAGGAATGACTCTTGAAAGCCTCTTCTAGAGAAATAGAGGGATTGTTTTGCTCATAAGACTGATGCACGTGTGGATAGTAATTGGGCTCACCATGGTATGACCCATAACCTTCAAAAGATTGGCGTTCCCAACCACTATTCACACTATGGTCATAAAAAGAGTAATGTCCATATTGTTCAGTTGGATAATCATTGTATTGGCTGTTATAATACCAGTTTGACATCCTAACTACAAGGGAATTCTACACAAACACAAACACAAACAAGGCTGACTTGACCACAACAAACCTACTGATTTCTAGCAAACAAAAAGCATGATGGCTCCACTTAGATTGTTTCTAGACCAGCTTCTAATCCTTCGAAAGGGAATTCGTTACAATTTAAGCAGACCCCTCTGGAATCAATCCGAGTTGAAGTAAGTTGAATAGAGGCGAGGGAAGCTGCGTGGAGCTTTGATACCCAAGGCCTCACCGCATTACAAGGCGGCGCAGTCACGCATTCAACTCACAGAAACCATCATGAACTTCGAAGTATGCTTTAAGAGTAACCAATATTTTTCGAATGACTTTCCTATTAAGCTCGTTACCCTATCGGTCTCGTTCTAGTCAGTATTTTAAGCTTAGGTTCGCGTTTGGTTTCGTTTTCCTAAGGCGGGCAAGAAGAGAACGGTGATGAAATCCGAACTCTTATCTTGTATGGCATGTCCTTGCCCTTTACTAGGAAATTAAAGCAGCCGGATTCAGTTCCTCGACATATATTCACACGAAATCATCCAGTAAACCCGCTGACAGGGGATTCGCGGGTGTTTAGAATTCTTACCTCCCGTTCCAGACGGGGGATGAACCATTGAAGTCGACTCGGGCCACGACTCCTATGTCATGTACGAACCCGAGGGGCCGAGACGATATCGTATCGTCGTCCTTCCCTGTGCAGTTTATATTTAAATAACCCTTACTTAGGGTTTTAAAAAAAATGTCCAATGTCCAAGTCCAAAGATAAAAAAAAATAAAAAATAAAAAATGTCCAAAAATAAAAGATTACAAAAATAATTACCTAATTACAGTTTCTAAAAATAAAATAAAATAATTACACTATATACAAAATATATTTTTTTTTACTCCGTTCGGATCTCTCTTTTCTTTCCTATTTTGGCTTTGCTTTTCTTTTCAGCACTTTCTCTTTCTCTTTCGCTCCACTCCAAATCTGAAAGCAAACAGAAATACCAAAACGTGTAAAAAAGAACAAAAATAATAAAAAGAAAAATAAAAACCTAAAAACAAATCTATACACAAGTCCGCGTCGGCGGCGCCAAAAATTGATGTGACTCAATAATGTTGTAGAAAGTGGTAGTAAGGTTGTCGTTCACTCGGACTTGATGAAATCGGTTGTAGGATTTAATAAAGAAAAATAATAAATATAAAGAATATATACAATTTATATCACAAGATGGAGAGAGTTACTGGGACTCGGGATTCCACCAATTCTTACATTCATGCGGTTCATCTATTAATTCCGGACAATTAAGGCTCCTAAAGTAACAAACATCGACTCTAATTCTTTGCCAAGGTAGATTTTATAAAGAATTATATGTAACTCACAAGCATGGCGCATCTAAAGTACCTAAGACTAAGCATGCGACATCTAACGAATTCACAAATAATCAATAAAAATCATAAATCAATTATAATAGTGCAAATAGTCATAAAGGAATTAAATAGAATTACCACATGGGTGAAAAACAGCTTCCTCCGTCGTCCCAGTGATGGGTTCTAGCTCATCATGGTGTAAACACGCTCAAAAATCATTATTAATGCTCAAAAATGGTTTACAAATGATGAACAAGGGAGAAAAGATGAAAAGCCTGATTTGTAACAGTTTTAATTGTTACAAACGGACTGTTACAGAGAACGATACATGTAAAGTGTTGCTGTTGCTGTTGATTTAAGTCTGCCCAAAACTACGACCCACATAAGCGAGTCATTAACACTGTTGAAGAACGACTGTTCTGAGCTGTCCGTTCTTCGTGTTCTTCAGCTCATGCAGCAGCAGAAAACAATTCTCTGCAACTTGATTCTCCAGCTCTGTTGAGGCTCTATACCTCTCCCAAACTCTCTGTCCCGTTCTCTTCCACCCCAAGACCCTTTTTATACTCCACAAGGACAAGAATATTCCCTCATAATCACCAAATATCTCCTCATTAAAACATATATTTTCCACGGGATTATTTCCTGTTATTTCTTTTTCACGCGTCAACTTGCTTCAAATATCGATATTTATCTTCTACACGTTCCTTCTGCAGCATAGCACACTCCAAACACACCCATTACACGTCTAAATCCTATACAATCCCGTGTATATCTCTTCTCGGCACATGCTCTCTGTTTTTCTTCTCGCGAAAATTCCAGCCAAATTTAGACGACCAGTCGACCCATACTAGCCCTGTTAGGCCCAGAGGAAGATACCCAATCAATTCCAGCCATTGAGTCTCCTAAATCGTCCAAAAATCCGACCAAAATCTGCCAGTGAAGAACAAACATTTCCCGCCAAAACTGATTTTTTGAATGAAGATGATGAGGTTGCCCCTTATCCAGCTGCTTGGGTGCGAATATCCTGTGGGTGCCCCTTAGTAATTGGGTTACCCCTTATCCAAAGTGGGAGTCCGAATATCAAATGTCCTCCGGGGGTGTTCCGAGCAACTTTTCGAGCCGAATTTTCCAACAATCTTTATTTCCAAAAAAATACCTACAAACACACAAAACACCATAATAAGGACAAGAATGAGTACTAACAATACGAAACATTGAGGACAAATTAGACACATAAATGCGTCTATCATAAGTAACGACGATACAAGAAGGAAGAGATGAGTCATCTTTTGTTAAAGGAATATCATGAAGATTAATGACTGGATAAATGGTAGAGGCATTGACAATGGAAGAAGAAATAGGCTCATTCGCAATGGGACTGTTATGAGGGATTTGATTTATGAGAAATTCAGGCATAGGAGTGTTATCATCAACGATATTTTCGCAAGAAGGAGCAGTAGGATTATCTTGCGAAGATTTCGAGTAGGAGTTGTAAGTTTGAATATAGGAAAGGAAACAGCAGGTGCAACAGGTTTAGAATGGCGGGGCTTCTTGGGGGACTTATCAACATTTTTGTCATCCTGCGAATTACAAGATAAATAAGAAACAGTGGCAACAATATTGTTATTAAAAGAGTAAATGTTTCTTAAATACCTTGTTATTCGCGGGCTTTCTTTTAGAGGCAGTGGATTTCGGTTGCGAACCCATGGAGATATTAGGGTTCACAATGGTGAACTTGGTGCTAGATTTGTTCTTGCTAAAAAAAAAATGGCAGGGGAGCCATTAAAAGAAGAACAATATCAGAATAAAACAACTTCAATAAGAGAGATCAATCACAAAATGATCAAATTCAGCAAAATTAACAAACCTTGATGCCATAGAAATAGTAGCAGAAGAATAGTAGCAGAAAAATGATGAAGAAGACGGTGAAGAAAAGCAGCAGAAAAAAGTTGCAGACGATGAAGAAGACGAAGTAAAAGAAAAGAAATGCTTTCACAAGGAATTCTCCTTTAAATAGACGAGAAAAGAGTAACCGGATAACATTAAATGTGCCGGTAAAAAGGGAAATTTTAGATACGTGTAAACAGTCATTCCTAAATTCACGGAATCTTGTCGGCAAAAAATTGATGGAAAACAAACGATTGCGGCGTTTCAAAATATTGGTTCTCATGACATTCTCTCCTTCGCAGAGAAGACATGAGAAGAGGTAAGATGTAGGATCAGAATATCGCGACATCAATACTTCGCGAGATCAATAAACGACAGCATTGCGAGGGCGTCGCAAATGAGTAATATAAATGACGTAATCACGCACAGAACGTAGTCTGTTAACAATGGATTATCACAAGATCGTCTTTAGAACTAACAACAGTCTAAAGATCCCTGTCGAAACTCTGAACTAGTTTGAGTGAATCTTATATCAGAAGAGAAGATTCTCAAGCATAACCAAACTAGGTGCAATCAAAGTTCAACCACCGTTAGTCAATCAAATCAATGAAAACAAAAGATAAACCGCAATTATCTAGTTTCCCACCAACGGTACTAATAGAGCTTCTCAATCCCAAAGAAGACTTTGAGCGGCCGTAAGAGATTTCGCCTAATTAGGTTACACTCCTCTCTGAATAGGCGGCTTCACCAGTAGCATCACAACAAGAGGTAGTTTGCTGTTACGAAGGATTAGTTTGCTAGAAGGGCAAACTTCAAGTATTTATAGACAAGGAAGTTTGGACACCAAGGAATTTCCAAAACCGAAAATATTCTCGGGATATTCATTAAAGGATAAATTCGGTTTCCATAATTCCTGGAAATGCTCTGTCCAAAAATAATGATCGAAATCTCTCAGAAAATCTCTAATTAGTAAATGCACATTACTAATTCTTATTTTCCTAAAAATGAAGTTAATAACCTTAATTAAAAGATTCTTAACTTATTTATGTTTCGATCCTGGGATTCTCTTCCCTTAGCTATTAAGGAATAACTTTGAACAATTAAATAATAACCATTCACAGCATGTGTTCAAAGTATGTCGACATCTTAACTTTGTAAGTTCTCTTTCACACTTACAACCTTGAAACCGATTTTCCACACTTCTAAACAAGTTTAGAATTGGTTCATATGACTTTCAAGAACTATGCGATTGATCAAATAAAATTCAATCACAAATCATGGGTTCAATGGTTCTACCAAAACAAGTTTCGGTTCTATCTTCCATGTGAGTATTGTGCATAGTCACACTAGCTTTCCAAAATTCGGTTGACTAGGTACTAGGATCGGTTCCCCACATATATATGGTATCTAACTTATATGTGTTGCACATGTCCATATGATCGGTTCCCCTTTGCCTAAAAACGTGTTGCATATGTCCATAGGATCGGTTCCTCTTTCTGCTATAAACCTTGCTGCACCTCATACAAGGATCGGTTCCCCTTTGTGATGTACTGCACCTCTTACTAGGATCGGTTCCCCTTTCCCATATTTGGTCAGACATAAAATCACAAACCCGATCATAGCATCTCAGGTGATTATTTAAGATCAGTTTTACTAATAAAAGTTATACCAATACATAAGTCAGGCCTTTGTGAATAGTTTTACCAAGAACACAACGAGTCATGAATGGTTATACTAAATCACACATATTGGATGTTCACAAGATATGCAATGAATAACAATCCCAATAACACCTGGCGATTTCCTTTTCGATTCACAAACAAGTTTATGAACTTACTTCCTTAGAACACATGTAAAACATTGTTACCTAGGATGAAATCCTCACCTCATACCCATACATAATCACAATAGCATTCAAATGATTATGGCGATGTCTTATCTACAAATTTTAATGGTTAAGCAATAAACCTCGTATTGTATTCCTTAATACTATGTCTATCTAGAGTTCAAATATGCCTCGCAGTTTTGTTTTCAACGTAGGATTCAAATATCGCACAACATATTTTCTTAGCGTGCGAGATTCAATTATTTCCTTAACTTGCGAGAATGTATCAGAGCTTGCGAGAATGATTGAGAGAGAGAGCCTGCGAAATTATAAAGTGAGCCTGCGAAATTATAAAGAGAGTCTGAGAGAACGTAACAGGGGATCCGAAAATGAAGGGGAATATGAGCTGTACTCCGTTATGTATGAGCTGTCATCCACTATGTAAACACCTATATAAAGCGAAAGGCATGAGAGAGAAAAGGAGGATACAACTTTTGGTAAGAGAGAGAGATTTATTTTCTTTATCATCTTCTTCCCCAAAAACTAGATGTAGAGCTCTACAAAATATTCATTAATGGAGATTCTAAATGTAATACTTATGTAAATTCAACAATCATAGTGAAGAACCATGGGTGTAGATCACATTGATCGAACCATGTAAAAAATCCTTGTGTCCATTTTATAATTTTAGCACTTTAATCTTTATTTTTATTATGAAATAGATTTAGATCTAGAAAATATTACATGGGGTGTGTTGTGGGATTTCCTGCAACTACATTTTGGCGCTAGAAACAGGGAGGAGTAAAGGATTTATCCTTCCTGTAATTTGTTGGTTCAAGAAGTTTCCATGAAGATTAACTATTGTTCATATTTTTCTAGATCTACAAAGTTTAGGTTCAAAAATGGAAATTTCATGGAAGGAATCACACGTTCAGGGAGTAAACATCATCAACAATTCAAAGACATGAAAAGAGTAAGAGAAAAAAATTAGTTGCTGTGGTGAAATTTGTGGAAGAAAACTAAAGTTTCAATAGAAGATTTCCATGTTCAGGAGAAAAAGCAAGAGGCAAATTGTTGAAAGAAATTAAGGAATGGCGAAGAGAAGATAAGAGGCAGACGCTGCAATTTCTATCACAAACAGAAATTCGCACAGATGGTTTGAGTTGGAGCAAATAAGCAATAGGTCACGGGTTCGAATTCGCACACATGCATATTTTTTATTTTTCTTCTCTAAGGGAGAATCGAAGAGTAAGAGAAAAATGATGTGCATTTATTTCGCACAAAGGTGGTTGAACAGTTGGTCAAGATAACAGTATGAACGTTTGTGGTCGCAAGTTCGAATTTGCATGTGAGCATAGTTTTCTTCTTTTTACAGAGGGCGAAAAAATGAATAATTTCGCAATATTGTTTCATTATATCCATGCGAAATATTTTTTCGCATGGATATTTCGCAAAGGAATTTCGTACAAAAGAAAGTAGGTGATTATTTCGCACAGATATTTCGCAAACAGAAGCCAGCAAAGTTGTTCAGAGGTGGAGACAATGAGCTTGAGGACGCAGATTCAATTCCTATCTCTTGCGAAATTTTCGCATCTTTTTAGACTACCAGAGGAAGACAAGTTTTAACAAGTGTGCGATAATTTCGCATAAGAAGAAGCTTGCACAGTTGGTCAGGAGGCGTGAATGCAAGTAGAAGGTCGCAAGATCAATTCTTACTTCTCGCACATTTATTTTTGTTACGCGAAATTTTGCACGGACTTTGATTATTTCGCAAAGAAGAAAGTTGATGATTATTTCGCAAATTAATTTCGCAAGAGAGGGTTAGAACAGTTGGTATGGTGCGAGAATATGCAAGAGGCAGGTCAAGGGTTCAAATCTCATTTCTCGCACTTCTTTTTGCTGCGCGAAATTCATACATTTCAAGGCATTTATTCACTTCCTTAATAACAACAACGACTCACATGAAAGATAAGTACCACTTCCTTGAACACTTTACTTTATACTAAGAACGAATAAAAAGATTTTTGATTTGATTTACAAAAAGCGATTCAATCGCAAGATTACAAAGATTACTAAGATTTCAAGATTACAAAGACTTCAAAATTACAGAAAACCGAGAAAATTCAATTTATATATTTCTCTAGAATATCTCTTTTACAGAAAATAAAAGATTTTTGATTTGATTTACAAAACGCGTTACAATCGCAGAATTACAAAGATTTCACAACAACAAAGATTTCAGAATTACAATGTATTAGAACTTCTCTTGAATATTTACTTTGCTTTAAATGATATGATATTTTGAGAATGAATGAAAGAAATGACAGAAATGAAAGAATGAATGAAAGAAGTGACAGAAATGAAGGAATGAACGAAAGAAAAGAATGAAAGTATGAATGAAAGAATGAAGACATGCGATAATTTCGCAGAGATAATAGAAATGCGAGAATTTCGCAGAAATTATGACTTTAACAAAAGAAAGTCAAAGATTGAATGAACAAAGAAAAAAGATAGAGGCAAACCTTCTATGGCGTACACCCTAGTTCGCGAATAAAATTTCGTAAGAGGCAAATGTAAGACCTAAAGTGCGTCATAGAAGGGGGTACCTGTTGCATGGCTCAGCGAAAAGGTTACACCGCCCCTGGAACCTGAGTCATGGAGATTTGGGGTCAATAAAGCCCATCCAGGAGAGGTACCTTGGATTTTCAACCTAAGCTTATGACTTAGGTTGGACGACTGAGGGTCTCTTCTAAGGAGTGCAGAATATGATCAAGGCGCCGAGGTACACGGTTGAGCCAAGAGTGCCTGGGGCATCTGGAACTACCCTGGCCATTCTTGGCAAGTCTTGACTATGATGCACTCGGCCCGAATAAAACCCCACTTAGGGTGCAGTCTCGTAACCATAAGCCTTATAGGCAAAAGGGATAAGAGGCTGCGAAAACAACTGGTTGTTGTTAAGACCGGATGGGAGGAGCCAACCTTGTATGGTAGAGGTACGCCTCCTTGAAGGGGAAACCAGGGGTAAGATAAGGGCGGCACCCTCCATTAGGGAGCTGATAAGTGTCTTAAGACGCAAATGTCACGAGGCTTTATTTTCGCAAGAAGATTTAGGCTTGTCATATTTGTGCGACAATCCTGAAGAGGAAATAATACAAAAGAGAAAGATAAGGTGAGATCAATGGGTCAATACATGAAAGTGTAAAGACGTCCTGCGATTTCGTCGCAAGACGGCAATGTCATGGGGCTTTATGTTCGCAAGAATATTTAGGCCTGTCATATTATCGCATGAAAAATATCCTGCAGAGGTAATAATACTAGAGAAATGATAAGACAAGATCAATGGGTCATTACATGAAAATATAAAGACGTCCTGCGATTTTGTCGCAATGACAAGAGGTGGCAAAATAAGACCTTTAACTAGGAAGGAAAAATAAGACCACATAAGAAAGTAAGCAAATAAGCTTGCAAAAATGAGTAAGCAAATAAGCTTACAAAAATGAGTAAGAAAATAAGATTGCGAAAATGATTATATGTAAGCAAATAAGCTTGCGAATATGTACAAGGAAATGAAAATGAGATAGTAAAACTGACGCACACTTGATATTATGATCATATTATTATGCGATACTAATAGTGCAGGAATAAGGAAAGATGAAGCACAAGTAAGAACTTGCGAGGAACAATAAATATACGAAGATGAATGCATATACTAAAGAAAAAGCCAGAGAAATGAAGAATGGAAGCAACTTAAAGCTACATCAATTTTAGAGCGGCAAAATGAGTAACATAAAAATTAGCTATACATTGCAATAGATAAGCATTCTCATCATATAAGCATCACACTCGCATCATGAAAGCATCGCATAAGCATTTCATGGCATACACATCGCATACACATTTCATAACATAATCATCACATAAGCATTATATTAGCACAAGTATTCAGAATTTCGCAGGATTATTCAGGATTTCGCAAAATGTGTCAGAATTTCGCAGAATGTGATTATTTCGCAGGATGTAATTATTTCGCTCGATTATAAGAAAAATTACAAGCAACTTGAAGAGATTATACTATCGCATGAGCACAAAACATGAGACAGAGGCAAGATAAGAATGAAGAAACAACTCGCTCATTCAACACTTTCTCAAGGATTCTACCCTCACAGATAAAGAACAGAGGCAACTATGGATTACCAAGAAAACATTTTATGTTCTTTATCTTCTCGGCAAGAATCATTTCCAAAGTGGACGTTCACTGATGAACAACAAGAATCCTCACCAAAAATGGAGTAATAATTTCGCATGAATAGAGGCAATACTTATTATTCTCATTCAAAGACGGATACTTCTTATATTTCGAGGATTGAGTACTTCTTATACTTCTTCAAGGATAATTCATACTTCGCATACTTCAAAAGATGATACTTCTAATTACTTCTCAGGTTTTCGGAACTTCACAAAAGAATAGAGGCAAGTACGTACTTTTCAAGTCCAGTATTCTTTCGCTCGTTCCTTCATCAACAAAGATCAAAGACTACTACAACAACGGATTTTTTCTTAAAGATCGCTCTTCAAGCAATATTAAAGAAAAAAGAGGCAAGATGTAGGATTCAAATATCGCACAACATATTTTCTTAGCGTGCGAGATTCAATTATTTCCTTAACTTGCGAGAATGTAGCAGAGCTTGCGAGAATGATTGAGAGAGAGAGCCTGCGAAATTATAAAGTGAGCCTGCGAAATTATAAAGAGAGTTTGAGAAAACGTAGCAGGGGATCCGAAAATGAAGGGGAATATGAGGTGTACTCCACTATGTATGAGCTGTCATCCACTATGTAAACACCTATATAAAGATAAAGGTAGGAGAGAGAAAAGGAGGATACACCTTTTGGTAAGAGAGAGAGATTTATTTTCTTTATCATCTTCTTCCCCAAAAACTAGATGTAGAGCTCTACAAAATATTCATTAATGGAGATTCTAAATGTAATACTTATGTAAATTCAACAATCATAGTGAAGAACCATGGATGTAGATCACATTGATCGAACCATGTAAAAAATCCTTGTGTCCATTCAAGCTAACCTATACGAAGTTGACTCTAGTACATAATCAAGCGACTCTTAACATGAGTTTTGATTCACTAAAATATGACAACCAAACTTGACATACCAACGCTTGGTGGGTTCAACCGAGATATGCTCTAACAGTTTGCACTAGAAAAATTTAGATCATATTTGGTGGGTTCAAAAGTGGTTGTATATTCTGATCATGCAGCACTTAGGTACCTATTAAAGAAGAAAGAAGCTAAGCCAAGACTTATACGGTGGATTTTACTACTGCAAGAATTTGATTACGAAATCAAGGATAAAATAGGTGTTGAAAATATTATTGCTGATCATCTTAGTAGACTTGTTGTTTTCGAAGAAGAACTTCCCTTACAAGATCTTTTTCCAGACGAACAATTTTTCTCAATTGAAGACTCAACACCCTGGTACGCGGATATAGTGAACTACTTGGTTACAAGACTAGCACCTAGTACAATGTCTAATTTTCAAAAGCTTAAGCTTAAGAAAATAGCCAAGCAGTATGTGTGGGATGAGCCCTACTTGTGGAAATACGGTTCTGATCAAATCATCCGCAGGTGCGTACCTAATTCTGAATTTCAATCTATTCTTACTTTTTGTCATACTTATGCATGTGGTGGTCACTTTGGTTCTAAACGTACTGCTTTCAAAGTACTTGAAAGTGGATTTTATTGGCCTACCCTATTTGAGGATGCATATGTTTTTTGCAAATCTTGGGATAGATGCCAACAAACTGGCAATCTAGGTGCTCGAAATCAAATGTCACTCACACCAATTCTTGCTGTTGAAGTATTTGATGTGTGGGGAATTGATTTTATGGGTCCTTTTTTCAATTCTAATGGAAAATTTCATATACTTCTTGCTGTGGATTATGTTTCGAAATGGGTGGAAGCTAAAGCCACCCTACTAATGATTCTCAAGTTGTTTGTGAGTTTGTGAAGGAATATATTTTCTCTAGACATGGTACACCAAGAGTGGTTATCAGTGACGGAGGTTCGCATTTTCAGAAATCCTTCCATGCTCTACTCAAGAAGTACAACATAACAGACAAGGTTGGTACGCTGTATCACCCACAAACTAGTGGGAAAGCCGAAATCTCAAATCGTGAGATTAAATCCATTCTTGAGAAAACCGTAAACACTACACGGAAAGATTGGAGTTATAGGCTTAATGATGCGCTTTAGGCATATAGAACGGCGTACAAAACACCGATTGGTATGTCTCCATATCGGCTGGTTTACGGAAAAGCTTGTCATCTTCCAGTTGAACTTGAACACAAGGCTTATTGGGCGATAAAGATGTGCAACATGGATTATGACAATGCGGGGAAACAAAGGAAGTTACAACTTGACGTGCTAGAAGAGATACGTAATGATTCTTACGAGAGTTCTCGTATATACAAGGAAAAGACGAAAATTTTCCATGACAAGATGATTTCTCGAAAGAAATTTGTTGTGGGTCAAATAGTTCTTTTATTTAATACTCATCTTCGATTATTTCCTGGGAAGCTAAGGTCCAGATGGATTGGACCGTATGTTATTACTAATGTTTTTTCTTATGGTGCAGTTGAGATTACTAGTATGAAAACTGGAATAATTTTCAAAGTCAACGTCCATAGATTGAAGCCTTATTATGAAAACTTCTCTAAAGAGAATATAGAAGTAACGAGACTTCAAGATTCACTCCCTCTGGAGGAGTAGCATCACTGGAATGCCAAGTCAGGCTGAGGACATTGAACTAAGCGCTAAATGGGAGGCAAACCATCGGTTTTGTATCTCCATCCCTTTTTTTTTTTATAATTTTCTTAGTTTTGCATATCATATCTTGCATTCCCATCTTAGATTTTACAAAGTCCTATATCTATAATGAAAGTTTTGACGAATTCTCGTCAGAAAATTCTGACTGCGCACTTGTCACAAAAATAGCTCTCGGGACTTCATACGGAGTCCGATTTGAGTGGTTGACCCCAACTTTTAAAGAGTACATACATAGCTTTCTTTTACAAAAATAAAGTCTGAATTTGGAGCGATAGGCCTGGACATTTGAGTTTCAGTATTTTTACAGAACTTTTGCAGATTACATGTCAGTCAGTCCGGAGGCCATAAAAGTCAGACCATATATCGAAATACTGTTCCCTTTGACACCTTATAGAAAAGACGTAGGAGAACAACTTTCGTTTAGGATGTTTTTCCTAGTTCCTTACCCATTTGTATATTTTTCGAGTTTTTCTGGGCTGTTATGTCAGAAATCAGAATTTTCAGTTTCGAACATTGAGGACAATATTGAGTTTAAGTGTGGCTTGCATATAAAAAAAAATAGAGAAAAAGAAAACATTTATATAAGGCTCCTATTCATTTATTGACACTTTGATAGCAGTATGTGTGAAACGTTGTCCCTGTCTCCGTCGCCTAAACAAGCGTGGAACGCAGGATCCAAGGAAACTATCACATACTTGCTGAAAAGAAACATGCGCTTAGAATATCTAATCATGTGATCAAGTTAAATGGGTGCTTGTATCAACTATTGCGCTATAAATAAGAATCCTTTGACGACATTCATACAAGTATTGTGGGTAAAATCTTTCACTTAAGTCAACATTTGCACACTTCACTTTTCTATTTCCATTTTCTTATCTATCCATGTGAATTCAGTACGCGAGTGTTGTGGCAAACGTTACAACAAGTACAATGACTATCTTAGTAAAGTTTTGCAATCAGGTTGAATGACATACGTAAGTAATTGCTTATGTGTGAGGATTGGAATGTATGTGGGATGTTTGTAGCTAAAGAACTTATGCAAGCTAATTATTTGGCTTTTTACTTTGTGTCTATCCTTAGTGGTTCTTCCAAGGCGAGAAATTGGAGTAGGTTTTGTGGGTATACCTTTTGTAAACCCTCACGAGACTATAACTCGTCCACTAGGGACACCTAGGGGTTTAAAGGCTTGTTATACATGCTAAGTGTAACCGTTTTATCAACGACATGGAGTTGTTATATTTAGGATTAGTTTTATTTAGTTTGCTCGAGGACTATCAAAATCTAAGTGTGGGGGAATTTGATAAGTGCATAATTCATATGATTTTAGTGTCCATTCCATACTTGTTTAAGCTATTATTCTTGCATATTTTCGTATTATTACTCCTGTTTTCTCTTGTTTGCCTATATTAGGTGAATCATCCACAAAAGAGATACAAATTTCTGAAAAGATCTAGGAAGATAAGTATTCCAAGTATCCAAGTGCCCAAGTCCAAGAGAAGTGGAAGAAGTGCGACGAAAAGGAGCAAAACGCTCAAAATCAAGAGAAGGGCAAAAGACCAATCTTAACTCATTCAAATTAAGGATTTCTCATCAGCATCTTGAAGAGAATTTAAATATAAAAAGAATGCAAGAAGAATGAGGTCATTCAGAGTTCGGATGAAGAAGTTGTGGCCAAAACAAGCTTTTATTGAATACCGAAGACAGTAAAGTATGCAAACGCGTACGCATACTTTAATTCCGAAAATTTCTGTTGGAATTTGCAGTCCGCGTACTTTTATGCGTACTTAGCAAGTAGGAAAACGTGTATTAATACCTTGGAAGGCCTAAGGTCACGTTTGGGGTCGTTATTTCATATTTTCGGGTCGGGTTCTTGAACCGAACTAAATACGTGAAGGCCAAGCAATGTAAACATATAAAAGGAGGTATTAGGTCATGAATGATACATCATCAAGAGGTCACGAAATTGTAAAGGCTTGGAGAGGAGAAATATCACACCGAGTGAAAGTTAGGTTTTCGGAGCGATTCTCAATCGTAACGATATCTCTAACCTTTTCTTATATGTATATATCATGGGTGTTTCTACATCCATGAGTAGCTAAACACCTATTGATTGAGGATGAATTCTAAGTTGTAAACTTGATTTGATTTAATATATGAATCTATTTTGATTTCTTCATATGATTATCGTTTGTGTTTACTATTAAAATACTTATGATTAATTGATAGATTGTTTAGGTGGACAACTGAATATATTTGTTGATTTAGTCTATTGCTAGTGAGGGTTAGGATATCCGTAATTGTTGAATAATTCCTTACACAAGTAGAAAACGTGAAACCTTGCAGAGGGATTCTGTAAAGCAATCACGTGTAAACACAACCTTAGCAAGTAGACCGAGCGTACTGAGTCTAACTACTAGGATCAACCTAGATTCACAAAACATAAAGCATTCATTGAATTACATCTTGTAAGCGTACCTCAAGGTGGTTCAGAAGAATAGAATCTGGTAACTAAGCGTACTTGTTATCCAGTAATTTAAGGGATTTTGGGAATAGCTAAGCGTACTTGTTATTCTACGATTGGTGATAATCTATGATTAATGAAGAATAGATGAATATATTAACTCATTGATAGTTTATTAACGAAGAAGGATTCCTCGATCACATCTCTCTATTGCTTACAACTTAATATTTTTCAATTGCTTTTATTTACTTTGTTCAAATCTAAAAACAAACCCCCCCTTTATGACATTTTGACAACTAAAACTCACTGCTCTTCGTGGGAACGATCCTTACATCCATTATATTACCATTTAATTGTGTGGAAATAAGATTATTAATTTGATTGCACTTACGACAGCCATCAAACATCAGACCAACATTTCAGCTCAGCATCATCTCAACATAACCATTCATTTCCATAATAAGTTATTCTAACAGTTTCAGTTCCTGCAACTGCAACACAACACCATATCAACCATCAAAGCCATCTGCAGTTTCAACTATTGCAACCACCAACACTTGCTAAGACTCAAGTGGTGAAGTATTTAAAAGTGTTGTGGGTACCAAGATACACCACAAACTTTTTCTTAGGCAATCTGAATGGACAAACTCAACACAACTCCGATAGTAAAACTCAATCAAGGAAAGTGCCTAGAGTTATATCTCTATATCTCTCTAGTTGTTAGGATGTTTACAGAATTGAATCCGTGAACTTAACTACAAAGAGAGTTCTTGGACGGTACCAAAGACCAATGTCCAAGGATTAATGAAGTCATTTCCAACTAACAAGGTTGTACCTATCTATTGTGATTGATCAACGCACAACCTGTGATATTTTCAATTATAAAGATAAACAATATAATGCGGAAAAACAAACCTCGGGACCTAGTTCAGATTTAACACCAAACTATATTAAGCTGCTACAGATACTAGCCTACTACCAATTAACTTCGGTCTAGAATGTAGTTGTTCCCGAACTCAGTCTCCCACTGATTCAGGCACAGTCGCGCTCCTAACGCCTTTTGAATCCTAGCAGGACTCTGCGCAATTGATTCCCTTAGATGATCTCACACACAACTAAGAGTTACTTCAACTCAATTGAAGACTTTAAACCAAATCTGCCTCCCACAGATTAAGCCTATATAATTGATTTCCTGATTTACGATTTAAACGGATGATCAGATCAAACGATACATCCAGGTGATGGAAATCGATATCAACTTAGAAAAAAGTCTGGATATCCTCAAAATACGGACTTATGCAACCCGAAGTGCAGCCTTGATTATTATTCACCTCACAAGTATAAAACTTTTGCAATCAAAAAAGTATGAGACAAAGAGACTTTGTTGATTACTATCTATCTTGATTAATGGAGCAAGACTCTACAAACAATCAAGATCAGGATACTCAAGTTATCGAGATAAAAGATAACTGGACCTGGCTTCATGAATCCCAATGAAATATTTGTAGTCGCTAAACCTTAAAAGGGTTTCTAGAGAGGACGACTCTAGATACAACTAGGACACACCAAAAGTAGTGTCAGGATTCAAAGATCCCAGTTGCCTAGAGTTCCCCTTATATAGACTTCAAAGCCTAGGTTGCTTTAGGTTTCAGCTAAGATAGCTTTGGAACCAAGCAAACAAAGTCCACCGTTAGATGAAATCTTTGAATCTAAATCACATATACAAGATATACACTATGGTTAGGTAAACCGTAACCGAACCCTGTATAAAGACTATGTTCAACATGGTTAGCCGAAACAAGCCGATTTGAACTTAAAATCTTAACACTCATTTTTATGTTCACTAAGACATTAATATTGAGTCACAATCATGTGATCAAATGAGTCTAGTGTTAATTACAGAATTGATCAAATACAAATTACTTCATAGAAATAATTTAATCGCAATTGAATCAAGATCGACATAGTTTGTCAATATATAAAGTACAATTACTTGAATCGTTCGTGAATCGGCTGAGTCATAGTACACGGACTGGTTAGCAAACTTATATGCAATTACCAAGTTCCGGAGTCTACAGAACCTTTTCAGTTCATAAACCGGTTTGCACACTTATGCAATTACCAAGTTCTGGACTCTATAGAACTTTTCAGTGCACGTACCAGTTTGCAAACTTTGAACCAGCTCAAAGTTCCAGAGTCTACAGAAATTTTTAGTTCACGTACTAGTTTGCAAACTTAAGACCTTTGCCTGTTCTGGAGTTCACAAAACATTCAGCTTGCACACCGGTTTGGGTACTAAACTGGTTCTAGAACATAGAACTATTTTGGCTCGCATACTGGTTAGATTATTTTAACCCAGTTCCCTTACCACAGTTCCAAAATGGTTTGTATACGAATATACATACCTATCCGGATCATGAAACAAACAGATTTTCCCATGATCTACATACGAATATGCATATCACACAAATCTGAAAGTCGATATATTGCTACTCCGCTATGTGTACGAATAGATGTAATACGACTTCAGACATATAACAATTTTCTCAGTTTGTAAGACTGATAACACTATCCTGTATTCCAAATATAATAGTTCTATATTTCTCTAAATCAATTCGAAGCATTCCTGAATAACATTGATAAGTGTCCATTCCATACTTGTTTTAGCTATTATTCTTGTTCTTGTTTTAGCTATTATTCTTGCATATTTTCGTATTATTACTCTTGTTTTCTCTTATTTCTCTTATTTACAGATCCATAAACTTTTTTTGTTAATACTATTGATAAGTGCTTTATTTACATGTTTTGAATGTCAATTCCGTACTTGTTTTAGCTATATTTCTTGCATATTATCTTGTATTATGTTACTTTTCTATTTATTGTCTTTTGTTAGGTGAAACATCCGAAAAGAAGTGAAAATAGCACAAAAGTGAACTCTACAAGTAGGGAATGGCCAAAGACCAAGTAGAACTCGTTCAAATGTAGAATTTATTCTCATAATCTTGAAGAGAACGAAAATACGAAGCAAATGGCGAAAGAGTGAGCTCATTCCGACATCATTCGAAGAAACTATGGGCGAAACGAGAAGTTAAGCTTGTCGGTTCTCTGAGACTGACAGTAAAACACAGAATTACTAATGGCAGGTGCATTTTCTACTATAGGATGCTTAATACACCCAGATCTTCGATACAGGCTGCCATCATCTTCTTCTCAACCAATGGGAAGAACCTGCAATTCAGTTTACGACCAGGGTGAACTGCCAAATCCTTGTCGCTGCAACTATGTATCATGTGGTCGATTGAATGTGCTGCCAACCATGGTAGTAAGGGATGTCAATGAATCTTTGGTGGACAGGGAGACGAGTAGAGGAGAAAGTAGATGGCAGTGACGTTGGTTGCTGTTGTCTGTGGTACTCGGTGATTGAAGGAGTTGGCTTGCCGGCGAAAGATTGAATGTGAGCTGGAAACTGAGTTGGGTTGCTGCTAAGGCCAAGAGATGAAGATGGCTTACGAAACTGACAATAACTCGAGCTCGGTAGTGATGAAGATTGATGGTTGCTGACATTGAACTCGAGCTTGGCAGTAGTTATGGAGTCGTGACTGGTCATAAAGGGATCGCTGGAAGGAGCTCGATGGTGGATTATTGATGGCAGTTACGTGCAGATTGGAATGGTGATACATGGTTGCTGTTGGAGGTTATTGTTGCTGCTGCCAATATCGGCATGTGTGGTGATATTGGGTTAGCCGAGAAAACAGAAAGCTTCGCAGTTCAGGGAAGGATGTTGAGCTTTGCTGCAGACAGAGAAGAATGAAGCTCGCGTTGGACTTGAGCCGTGGTTTGCTGTTGTTGTTGGTCGATAGCAGTGATCAATGGCAGTATTGTTCGGAGTTTGAGAAGAAGACTGTGATGATGTTGCTGGCAGTATGGAAGGCAGTAGTGGTGACTAATGAAGAAGCTCGAGTTTATACGGGGCAGAAGAACAAAGAGAATTGTTGGAAAACGATTAATAAAAAATGATTTTTAAAGTTTTAATAAAACTTATAATTTATTGTTTTCTTTTGTGAATGAAACTTATTAGTCTCACATTGTGGAGTTTCCAATTTTTAGTAGTTTTAAGAGACTATATAAACCTTTTAGTCCCACATCGGGGAGTTTTTATTCTTAAGTTGTATTTGTCAATTATATAAACAAATTCACTACTTTTGTAAAAACTATGGGAAAGGGGTTGCTCCATATTTTAGAGGGACCCCTAAGGGAAAATATTTTATAGCCGTTTCTTAAGCGTTCGCGATTTTCCTTAACGGTTTTTTTCGGAGTTGCCAAGCTCAAGTTGAGCATCTACTACATATGCTAGTAGTAGGTGTAGTAGGGTGTTTTATCCTGGAGATATCCGTCCTGTGAGGGCTATAGCATCATTCTTGAGTGTAGCCGGGCGCTAATGTCTTAAGGGCAATGTGTTGAACACGTGACTCACTCTGTTTTTCCAAAGTTTTGCCTTGTTGTTGTTACGGAGATTTGGGGAGCTCGTCCGTTTCATCAAATCGATCACTTCCACTATAAAGGAGCTAAGTATCAATAACTTTTGCTTATTTGATTTTTTCCTTATTTTTGATTATTGCACCTAACAATCTTAAGACATTAAAATTTGTAATAATCAAGAATGGTTGATTGGTTTGTGAATCATGGATGCTAATTGTGGAGTGAAAAACAAAAACGAATTTTTGGTCAGCTGTAGAGTTTCGAGTTTATCTCTTAACCTAGAAGGAATTTCGATGAACCATTTTGACACAACGTAGTAGACATCCTGATAGTTACCCACGTAAAATTTAAGAATTTTTGGAGTTGTAAAAATATTTTTTTGATATTTTACAAAACAGAGAAACGTTCCTGAAAAATTCTGACGGGCAGAAATTTGTTGTTAATTAAAGTAGTTTTTATGGGGTAACCATGAGTTTTTTGAAATGGTGATTCAAACGAAGTTTGTAGATCTAGATGTTATCTTCAAAACTCATATTTTATTTTCCGATTCGGAACTAAGGTTTGTGAGATGTGGTGTATTAGGTGATTGGGAAATTACCGTGTCCGTGGTCAGAGTATAAACGAGGATTGTGAGATGAAATTGAAGAGGAACATGACTACCTGGCGCATGTGGATGAACACAAGTCTTCCAAAGCTGACAAAGGCGATAATAAGAAAGGTATGTTTCGTAAATCTGAATCCGGCATTACTTTAATTAAGGTTGATTGTTATGTTTGTAAAATCCTAGCCATACGGCAGTAAATTGTAGGCAACATAAAAACCTTAATTAGTAGATAGTTAATGCTAATTTAGTTGAAACAAACTAGTACGAGTTTAGTGGCATGATGTCGGAAGTTATTTTAATAACCAATGTGAGAGACCAGTAGGTGGACTCTGGAGCCACCAAGCATATTTGTTGAAACAGAGACCTGTTCACCTCCTATCAGAGGATTGCGACAGAGGTTGCATAAAAGGGAAAGGTCGAGCATAAGCTCATATCTGTAATATTCTCACACTGAATGAAGTTTTCATGTTCCGAGCATATGCAAGAATCTTGTATCTTGTTCTCTTGAAGATGGTAAAAGATTGAAGATCTTAATTAAATGTGGAAAACTTGTTATAACTAAGGGCAATGATTTTTTAGGCAACAATTATAGGACTTAGGGTCTATATAAGTTTAAAGGAAAATCTGATGAAGTGAACATAGTTAATTCCTGTTCTTTCTTTTGTGTTTCTTTGAATGTTTTGCATGGTAGACTTAGAACCGTAAAATTATAAGTCAATGCATAAACTGCCTAGCATAGGCTGCGTACCCAAATTTAGTTTGGATCTTTTATCACAAATGTTCAGAGTAATTCTAAGCCCTTAGAATTAATTCAGTTAGGCCTAGTTGACATGAGTTCAACCCAAAACCACTGTGGTAAAAGATGGTTTATAACTTTCGTAGATGATTGTACGAGGTACTATCTTGTATACTTGCTTAGGGATAAGGATGATGCCTCATAAGCCTTAAGATGTATAAACTTGAAGTTGAAAACCAATTATAAGCCTTGAACATAATAATTGTATCCTTAAGGAGATAATAATTGCCATGTTGATTAGTTCAGGATTACCTGCGGCCTCGTGGGGGGAGGCAGTCCTCTTAACTAGTATATCCTGGATAGAGTACCCTTTTAAGGATCAGATGAAACTCCATATGATTTATGGAAAGGTAGATGACCTTATTATGAATGCGTCAAAGTGTGGGGGTGTTTGACTAAGATTGTCATTCCTCTTCCTAAAAGAACTAGATATAAATAAAAAATGTTGATTGTGTCTTCATATAGGGTATACTGGGTATACTTCTACATATAGATTTTTGGTTGTGTGTTTTGATTTTTCATACTGTGGTGTGATTTTTCTGACTTTGTTGTGAATACTATTACATAATCTAGGGATGCTGAGTTCTTTGAACAGGTTTATTCTTAAACCTGTACCTCATTAGAGACGTGTTGTTGATCCCCTAGATTTATTTTCAAATAGTCAGAACTTATCTTAAAGGAAGATGAAGTTAAGGTTGAGCCTAAGAGAAGTAAAACAATTAGACTTGAGACTCGTAAAGAAGCCATAACATCTACTGAAACCCCATTTTGGTAAGAAGCTTCATTTAGTGAAATGGACTCAGTTCGTCGGAACCAGACTTGGGAGCTTGCTATTTTACCTCTAGAGAGTAAGACCATGGGATTTAAATGAGTCTTTAAGAGGAAACATTAGATATAAACTAAAAGAAGGTGTTATAAACTAAAAGAAGGTGTAAATTTCCTTGATTTTTATTCACTTGTAACGAGAATTACTTCTGTTGAGATGCTAATTGATATTGCTGCCATAAACCAACCTAAGGACTTTGTAGTGAAAGGTTATGAAGAAAAAGTTTGTAAGTTGAACAAATCTTTGTATGTTTTCAAATAAGCACGTAAACAGTGACATGGAAAATTTGATCATGGGATAATGTGTAGTGGATTTAAGTTAATGAATCTGACAAGTATATTTAAAAGTAACTTGTTAAGGATGCCTGTGTGATTGTATGCTTGTATATTGATGATATGTTTATACTTGATAAAAACATAGATGTGATTAATTCCACTAAAACCATGCACTGAATGAAAACGTTGACTTGAAAGACTAAAGCTTTTTGATGTAATCTTAGGGATGAGGATTAAAATATAATCAAACATTTATAGTCTTAGTCATTCTCATTATGTTAAATTTGTGCTTAAGAGATACAATCAGTCTGATTGTAAGCCTGCTTGTACTTCATTCGATTCTTCTTGTAGACTCGAGAAAAATAAGGAAAATGGAGTATCTTAACTTGAATACTCAAGAGTTATAGGATGTCTGATGAATTTAATGAACTGTAAGAGTCCAGACATTGCCTATATTGTGAGTAAGTGAAGTAGATATACTTGTAGTCCAGAGCAAGAGCATTGGGATGCACTTAGTAGAGTATTATGGTACCTAAAACACTCTATTAACTTTTATTTGATTTATTAAAGGTATCTTGCTGTCATTGAGGGACTTTATGATGCAAAATGGATAGTTGACTCAGAGGAGTCTAAGTCTACGAGTGGATATGGTTTCACTCTAGCATGAGGGTTTGTTTTTGGAAGGTTTTCAAACAGACATATATTGCTCAATTCATTATGGAATCTAAGAGTATTGCGTTAGATAAAGCACGAGAGGGGGCCGAGTGCCTAAGATGCTTTTTAGAAGACATTCCTCTCTCGGCATAGGCTCGTGCCAGCCTATATCTATACATTGTGTTAGCCAAGCTATAATAGCTAAAGCTAAAAATAACTAATCTCAATCGGCGTTATTTCCATTGATTGGATAAAGTTCAAGGAGAATATCGCGCAAACTTTGACGAAAGGTTTATCCAAAGAGATAGTTAGAGATGAATCGAGGGGGATGGGGCTTAAGCTCATAAATTAAACTTGCCATGAAGGATACTCAACCTTGCTTACTGGAGATCCCATGATCAAGGTTTCGAATGAGACAACTAATTTGTGGTGGGTAAAGGTAAACACTATCAGATAATTTCATTCTCTGTCCCTTCCCTATAGTGTAGACGTGATAGGGTGACTGCATGTGAAGGATGACTTTTAAGAAGTCTTAATGAGTTATATAGTTTCAATTTAAGATTGAAGTGGGGTGTAGCAGTAACACTCTTTATGGAAACTCACCTATCTGAATGAGGAAGTGGGGCCGCTTCCTATGAGAATATGAGCTTTGATTCTCTAGAGCATTCTGAGAAACAGGATATGTCCAGGGCCAAATTGGACAAAACGGCACGAGCTTGGCAGCACCCTTGGAGATATCATCTGTGGTTGTTATCGCGAATTACATCAAACGCTAGCAGTTCAAGACATAGTTCACTGTCTCTAGCAAGTAATTTCGGTAATATCTCACTAAGCAAAGGTTCAAGACCTCATGGACACCTCTGCCTAAAATGGTATTTCCTGCGCTTTTTATATGATTTTCGTTTTTGATGGTTTTGGTATTACTGGAACTTAGGACCTAAGGGTCACTAAGGGTTCACTAGTTCACGCTTTTTCACTTTGGTGAAAGATACCTTTAGTCTCGCCATGTGATAACTAAAGATGAAAGCTCTCTATACTATAATGATTTGTGCAATTCATAGTATGACCCTGGGGTCAACACATTTTTGTGTGAGGGAGAGGACGTAGAAATGACTAGTATGATTTCAACACTTGCACGATCCATCTATATGTTCAGTCTGTTTGGGTCGTGAGATTGGGATGCTGATTTACCACGATCTATCTGTGTTTTCATGTTTTATTGAGTTATCATTCATGTGGGGGATTGTTGGAAAACGATTAATAAAAAATAATTTTTAAAGTTTTAATAAAACTTATAATTTATTGTTTTCTTTTGTGAATGAAACTTATTAGTCCCACATTGTGGAGTTTCCAATTTTTAGTAGTTTTAAGAGACTATATAAACCTTTTAGTCCCACATCGGGGAGTTTTTCTTCTTAAGTTGTATTTGTAAATTATATAAACAAATTCACTACTTTTGTAAAAACTATGGGAAAGGGGTTGCTCCATATTTTAGAGGGACCCCTAAGGGAAAATATTTTATAGCCGTTTCTTAAGCGTTCGCGATTTTCCTTAACGGTTTTTTCGGAGTTTCCAAGCTCAAGTTGAGCATCTACTACATATGCTAGTAGTAGGTGTAGTAGGGTGTTTTATCCTGGAGATATCCGTCCTGTGAGGGCTATAGCATCACTCTTGAGTGTAGCCGGGCGCTAATGTCTTAAGGGCAACGTGTTGAACACGTGACTCACTCTGTTTTTCCAAAGTTTTGCCTTGTTGTTGTTACGGAGATTTGGGGAGCTCGTCCGTTTCATCAAATCGATCACTTCCACTATAAAGGAGCTAAGTATCAATAACTTTTGCTTATTTGATTTTTTCCTTGTTTTTGATTATTGCACCTAACAAGAATATCTCTCGGAAGGAAATACAGAAGCAGATACGGAGGGGTTTACTCACCGTAGAGAAACTCAGGTGAGGTTATGGTGGTATTTACAACCGTATTCAATTACAGGGAAACCTACGGTGGGGTTATTCCGTCGTACGTAAACTCAGGTGAAAAGAAAAGTGGTCGAGGAAAATTTCAGGAGGTCAGTTCCATGCAACTGACAGTAGAGCCAATGAAGACTAAGTTGTCAGTCCCCCAAAACTGACAGGCCAAGGAATAAATGGATGGACTTCTACAGAAATTGTACGTGGCCCATTGGACTATTTTGAGACTCTCTTTGCGCGGACAGGTTCTGGGCGTGGAATTTATGGAAATTTGACTTGTTTTGACAACCTACTTCCCACAGGACTTTTACACTTTGGAAATCTATATAAGAGACTTCTTGACCTAAAAAATATCTCTACATCTCATAATACACTTTTGTTCTTTATTCATATTTTAGGGTTTACCCCTTTAGGGGGAAACCGGGTAATCGTGTAATGATGAAAAGCTAAACTTTTGTTGGTTAAGGATGAATTCAATGTTCTAGCATGAAGCTTTATAATTATATAAATCTGTTCGGAGTTTTAATCACATCATCGTTTGTTTTCACTATATTTAGGGTTTATGATTGATTAATTAGATTGTTTGGAGTGCACGCTAGATTAATCTTTTGATCATTCTATTGCTAGTATTGGGTTAGGAGATAAGTAATCGTCGAATAATTCATACACAAGTAGAAATCGCGAGACCTTGAAGAGGGATTCTGTGGATCAATTGCGAGTGAAGACAACATCAGCAAGTGAACCTTGAGCTAAGAGTTTAACTACTGGGATCAACCTAATTCACAAAGCCTAAAGCGTTCGATTGGATTACACCTTGAGTGATCTACTACTTGGTGGTTCGGTTGGATAGAATCTGATATTGGAAAGCTTCTGTATCTGTGGTAATAGGAGTTTTGGGGATATCACTGAGCTAGATGCTATTCTATGGTTGGTGACGAATGGTTCTAACAAAGATAGATAAGTATACTATTCCAGTTATCGCTTGGTAATGGCGAAGGATTCCTTGATCATCTCTTTCTTTTATTTGTTATTCTTTATATTTTATTTTAATCAAACAATCCCCCTTGTCTTTTATTATTTTGCTGAATCAAATAACATATCAATTACACAGCTCTCTATAGGAACGATCCTTACTACCGCTATATTACCAGTTAATTAGTGGGAAATATCTTGATTAATTTGTTGTGGTTACGATAAGCATCGACTATCATTGTCTGCTTGTTAAGGTTAGACCTAGATCGAATCACTCATTTGATGTTTTAATTCAATTTCGTGGTGGTTCGGCCTATTCAGCAAAAACATAAGTATGAACCTGCAATTTTTCCTCATTTGTAATACCAGCGCTTGGTTCGAACTTTTAAGTTTGAATAAACTGAATCATTCATTTGATTATTCATCTAAAATTTAGGTTTGTAGGTTTTCAAGATGACAATTTTTACAAGAACAAATTCTATAATACAAAATAGCACGAGGTTTTGGGAATTGGACGGACGGAACATTTTGAGAGACAAACGTTACATCTGGCCTTCTCAGTCTCATCACAGCCCAAAACATTTGGCGGATGTAAGGTTTGCAACCTATTTTCATGATAAATATAATTGATTGGGTTCCTTCATAATTAGGATCATAAATAAAAACTAAATGTGAACAAAATTTTAAGACCATTAGCCTTTTTCCATTACTTGATTTTCCCCTTGTATGCTCTATCAACTAATAATAAACTAGATGACCGATGCCACGGTGGGACGACCGACCGAAAAAATAACCATTCCTATTAGCTCATAATCAAACCATCAAAACCGCATTAACACCACCATATCCTTCCTCTCTTGCACATATCACATTCACTGCACCACCAAAATCACCAGTAGAAGCACCACTGCAACAACATCGCCACACTGCTTCATAATCTCTGTAATTTCAACATAAGCATACACATTCATTCATCTACTCCTTTCAAATTGAATCTCCTCTTCTGCTGCTTCAATAACAACCATACTAACACATTGCAGACCACCACTTAACCTAGCCATAAAGCACAACATACTCAAATCATACATTCTCTGCAATGTTTCCAGCTGCAACTCATATTCTCTTTCCATTAGATAGTTTCATCATCTTCCATTACCATGTCCTAACATTCATCTACACCACTAACATCAGATCAACATTTCAGCTCAGCATCATCTCAGCATAACCATTCATTTCCCTAATAAGTTGTTCCAGTTTTAGTTCAGCTAAACAACCGCAACACCTTTTACTTTAGAAACTCGTAAATTTACATAACAACAAGCCTCTCTGTGGATACGAACTCTTCCTTACCTTGCTCATTTAATCAAACCATCAAAACCGCTAAATTTAAATTAACACCACCATATCCTTCACAAACATGTATTTTCATCAATGATTTGCACATATCACATTCACCGCACCAATTAAGTTTAACCAAAATCACCAATCGAATGTGTAAAAGAAGCACCACTTGTGACTAATAGGATGCAACAACAATTATCGCCACACACAAATCGGATTGCTCAACCTAACAAGTTTTCAAATCTTTCATAATCTCTTACCGAGACAAAACTAATTTCAACATAAGCATACACATTCATTCATCTACTCCAAGAATAAGATATATCTTTCAAATTGATTAGGTTTACAACAACACCATATCATTTCCTAATAAGTTGTTCCAATGAGTCTATGAGGTTTAGGTTCCCTCTGACCGAATTAAGAGCCATTCTTGCCATCCGCCCCGTAAACCGCACCATTGCACAACACCATATCAGCGACATCAATCCCATCAAAGCCATCTGCAGTTTCAACTATTGCAACCACCAACACTTGCTCAGACTCAAGTGGTGACGTATTTGAAAGTGCTGGGGGTACCAAGATACACCACCAACTTTTTCTTAGGCAATCTGTATGGACAAACTCAAAAAAACTCCAATAGTAAAACTCTATTAAGGAAAGTGCCTAGAGTTATATATCTCTCTCTCTAGTGGTTAGGATGTTTACATAATTGAATCCGTGAACCTAACTAAAAAGAGAGTTCTTGGACGGTACCAAAGACCAATGTCCAAGGATCAATCAAGTCTTTTCCAACTAACAAGGTTTGACCTAGCTATTGTGATTGATCAACGCACAACCTGTGATATTTTCAATTATAAAGATAAATAATATAATGCGGAAAAAGAAACCTCGGGACCTAGTCCATATTGAAAACCAAACTATATTAAGCCGCTACAGACACTAGCCTACTACCAATTAACTTCAATCTGGAATGTAGTTGTTCCCGAACTCAGTCTCCCGCTGATTCAGGTACAGTCGTGCTCCTTACGCCTTTTGAATCCCAGCAGGACTTTGCGCAATTGATTCCCTTAGATGATCTCACACACAACTAAGAGTTGCTTCAACTCAACTGGAGACTTTAAACCAAATCTGCCTCCCACAGATTAAGCCTATATAATTGATTTCCTGATTTACGATTTAAACGGATGATCAGATCAAACGATACATCCAGGTGATGGAAATCGATAACAACTTAGAAAAAAGTCTGGTTATCCTCAAAATACGGACTTATGCAACCCGAAGTGCATCGTTGATTATTATTCACCTCACAAGTATAAAAGTTTTGGAATCAACAAAGTATGAGACGAATAGACTTTGTTGATTAATATCTATCTTGATTGATGGAGCAAGGCTTTACCAACAATCAAGATCAGGATACTCAAGTTATCGAGATAAAAGATAACTGGACCTGGTGTTGATGGTGGATTTTCATTTAAGGCTAAAATTGTAAAATCCAAAATTATGCGCTAACATCTTGCAAAAGATAAAGCCATTAATGAGTGATGAATACTTCTTCACTTTACTAATTCACCTAGAATGGAGCATGTGGCAACAATCCCAGTATTCTGTGAATTAAATACACAAAATTCATCCAGGTTGGAGCATGTAGCAACAATCCCATATACCCTGTGAATTTACAGCATTATTAATTAATGCATGACCAGCCTTGTATTTCCTGTACTCATTACCGGTATGGCATGACGACTGAGTGTTGTTCTCAGCAGAGCAACGCGAATCTCCAAGCATTAATAATGAAGCATGTACGAAATACCCATACAGGCTACGACTCTCGGTGTGTTATACTAGCCCGATTGAGCATATTTGAACTCGAATCGACCATATCGGTCTCTCGAAACGATCACGACCATCCATCTTCACCAGCATGCTTGGATGGCTTAGATTGAATCCATGACCCCAAGCAGGTATTGGAATATTCACTACCGACCCAACGCGGGCCCTGCATGGTCGGTCTCCCCAAAGGGGTGGCATAGCTTGCCAAACCGTCCAAACCAGAGCAGTATGGACGAAAAACCCTAAATTAGGGTTTGCGGCACATTACATGTATCGCAAAATAGTCTCAACCATCCATCTTCGCAGGCATAGATGGAGGGTGTAGATGTAGATTCAAAGGGCCCAGAGCATGTCAACACAAACACCGTGGGCCCGCCTACATACCTGACTGATCGGTCAGGACCAACTATGGTTGGTTGTCTTGATTCGTGCGCCCCAAACTGGGTATAACACACGGCCGGCAAAACCTAATTAGGGTTTGTGTCGCGATCACGAGCGTCCATTTTCTCCTGCACGAATGAAGGGTCTAGGAATAGACTAAGAAGGTCCGGTAAGTATCAACACGATCACTGTGGGCCCACCTATCTCCACACCCGATCGGCCAAGACCAAACTTGGTTGTACACCATGATTCGCGCGCCCAAGCTAGGTGATAGACACATTTTTTGTGTCTGAATTGTCCTCAGTGTTGGTATTGTTGGAACTCGATTTTTGTACTAATATTGTGTTTTTATGTATTTTTAGGTATTTTTGGAAATAAATATTTTTTGGAAAATTCGGCTCGAAAAGTTGCTCGGAGCACCTCCGGAGTGTTATTCGGACTCTCGTCTTTGGTTAAGGGGCACCTCAGTTGGGCTCCTGCTAATCACACCCCCAGTTTGGTTAGGGGGACACAATCTTCTCCATTCAAAATTCAGTTTTTGGCGGGAACTTTTGCAGCCACCGGGAAGAGTTAGGGTTCGTGTTTTGGGCATGTTAGAAGGAGACTAAATCGCTGAAACTTCATGGTTCGACCTGTTAGAGCCTAACAGGGCTGGTATGGGCTCTTGGTTCGGTTAGAATTGGCCGCATCGTGGGATTAAAGCAAAACATGGCAGCACGGTTACGGGAAAGAAATACACGGGATTACAGCGTGGTTGAACGTGTTTGGATTGAGCTGGGTCTCTGCAGAAGCGTGTAGGAGTTGAATAAGGAATATTCAGTAGTTGTATACGCGTGGAAGAGCTAAAAATGGAAGAAAATACTCGCGAGAAGATATTATTCACTGTCGAGCTATGGCAGAATTTTGAGGAGTTATTGTCAAGATTTTTTGCCCCTGTCGAGTATAAAAGAAGCTATTGGATATCATACAAGAGTTACGGAGTGTTTGGGAGGTGTTAGAACACTACGAGAGCCAAAAATCGAAGTTGCAGAATCACCATTTCTGCTGCTGCATCTCTGAAGAACGTGAAGAACAAACTATCGAAGACAGTCGTTTTTCAACAGTGAAAAACGACTACCAAACGTGGGTCGCAGCTACAGTAACAGCAGCACTTTATCTCTATCGTAGTTTGTAACAGTGTTTGCAACAACTATAACTGTTGCAAACCCGGTTTTCATCATTTCTCATTTGTTCATCATTTGTAAACCATTTTTGAGCAATAATAATGAATTTTGAGCGTGTTTCCAACATGATGAGCGGCTAATTCTCCCACAACCAAGGCAATGAGGAAGCTATTTACGCATGAATAAGCGGTAACCATTTTATTTTCTCTAATTTATAATTTATAATTCACTCAATCACTGCTTTTGCAGAGTTTCAAATTGTTAGCAAAATTCTTTTCATTAGTTGTGATTCAATTAGATAGGTTATGCTTTGTATTAAGATAATCTATGCTTAGGGATACAATTAATTTTGGAGAATTTGTCTGATTATTTGTGAATTAAGAAACAAGGGATTTAAAAGATAATTAGAGTTTTGGGTTATTTACTGTTATTCATTCATGTGTAATAGTGGAATCAGTGTCTTGGTTATTTTCTCATATCTTGAATCAATTTTGTGTTAAATTTTCTTTATTATTAATTTTTATAAGTCTAAAAATCCATTGCTTTCACAAGTCTCAACGAACCTTTTTACTACAACATTACTGAGTCTCATCAATTTTTGGTCTGGGAACAAAGCCTAGTTCAATATGACCCTCATTGGTCTCTTTAGAGACTCTATCAGTCTCCTCGTTTTCTGGCTCAGAAGGGTGAACTACAACATGTTCACTATCAGGCATGGCGACCTTATTGTCAACTTTCTTCCCACTCCTAAGGGTTGTAATAGAATTCACATGATTGTACGATTTCTCTCCTTTAAGGTTAGGATTAGTATGACTAGGGAACCTTCTATCTTCTCTCTCACTAAGGAACTTAGCAATTTGGCCGACTTGAAGTTCTAGTTTAGCAAGAGACTGGGAATTATTCTTAAAATTCTGCTTGGTTTCCTCTTGAAAATTACCCTAGCTCTTTACTAACATTTCTCGGCTCTCGTGTTAACATCTCTCGGCTCTTTTTAGTATACTAAGAGATTCCTCTAAGCTAGTCATTCTATTCTCGAAGGGTTTGGAACCTGGGTTTGACCTGAAGAATTCTTATTATAACCAAAACTTGGGGGAGGCTGAGAATTACTAGACTGACCTTGATTTTGGCCCTTAGACCAAGAGAAATTAGGATGGTTTCTCCAACCAGGGTTGTAGGTCTCTGAGTATGGGTCAAACTTCTGACGGTTCTCAAACCTAGCATTGTTATAGATAGCATGAGCTTGCTCTTCACTAACCTGACCTTCCCAAAATGAGTTATCGGGCTCTATTCCACAACTAGATACTTGAGAGCTTCTATTAGGTTCACCAAGGGACCTATTTTTAGACTGACCCATTTCCAAAGCTTCTAACCTTCTGGACAAAGCAGCAAACTTAGCATCTGACCCGAACCTTTTTACTACAACATTATTGAGTCTCATCAATTTTTGGCGGCGCCGACGCGGACTTGTCTTTAGGATAGAGTTTTTAGATTTTCTTTTAGGTTTTTATTTATTTGTTCTTTTTTACGTTTTGGGTTTTTGTCTTTTCCTTTCAGATTTTGGAAAAGGAGCGAAAGAAAAATTTGCCAAAACTTTTGGTGAATACTAAGAGATTTGGAGTTAAAGACAAAGCGAAAGGAGCGAAAGAAGAAGATTTTTTTTTTATATTTTATAAAAGAGAGAAAAAAAGAAGAGAGGAATTTTTATTTTTTTTTAGACATTTTTTTTTTTAGACTTTTCTTTTCTTTTGCACTTTTACCTTTTTGGACTTGGACATTTGGACATTCGGACATTCCTTATTTTTTTTAAACCCTACGGAAGGGTAGTATTAAATATTAAACTGTTTGCAGAGAAGGACGGTGATTACGCTATCACCTCGGCCCCTCGGGTTCGTACATGACATAGGAGTCGTGGACCGAGTCGACTACAACGGTTCATCCCCCGTCTGGTACGGGAGGTAAGTTTGTCGAAACACTCGCGAATCCCCTGCCAGCGAGTTACTGTATTCCTTCGTTTGCATATATGTCGAGGAACTGAAAACGACTGTTTTAAATTCCTAGTAAAGGGCAAGGACTGGCCATATAAGATAAGGGTTCGGATTTCATCACCGTTCTCTTCTTGCCCGCCTTAGGAAAACAATACTTAACGCGAACCTAAGCCTTAAAATTTGGAATAGAACGAGACCGATAGGGTAACGAGCTTAGTAGGAAAGTCGCTCGAAAAATATTGGTTACTCTTTTAGCATACTTCGAAGTTCATGATGGTCTCTGTGAAGTTGAATGCGTGACTGCGCCGCCTTGTAATAGCGGTGAGGCCTTGGGTATCAAAGCTCCACTGAGCTTCCCTCGCCTTGATTCAACTTACTTTGACTCGGATTGATCCAGAGGGTTTGCTTAAATTGTAACGAATTCCCTTTCGAAGGATTAGAAGCTGGTCTAGAAAACAATCTAAGTGGAGCCATCATGCTTTTTGTTTGCTAGATATCATTAGGTTTGCTGTGGTGGAGTCAACCTTGTTTGTGTTTGCATAGAACTTCCCTTCCTTTTAGGATTTTTCTTTTTGTTTTATTTTTTTCTAGTGTATGCCCGAGGTCTTTAAAGAACGGGCTTGGAAAAGAAACACTCTAGGTCGTTTGATTAGTGACAAACCTAGTAGTTCTTCTTGTGAAGGCGGGGAACTCGAAGACTCTTCTTTTGAGAGCCCCGTTTTTGGAAACTTCAGTTTTGAGAATCTGTCTCTTAGTGAGGAAAGTACCCCTAGTACTTCAGTTGTGCCAACGATGGCAACTTTGAAAGATTACATGTTCCCAACTGGGACCAACCGTGCTTCGTGCATTAAATTGCCAGCCAATACGGCTAACTTTGAGATAAAAGCTAGTATCCTTCAGATGATCCCTATATTCTTAGGAAAAGATGATGAGAACCCTTATTTTCATATTAGGGACTTTGAGGAAATTTGTGGGACAGTTAGAATAAAAGACCTTACTGATGAAGTTTTGAAACTTAAGATGTTCCCCTTTTCCTTAAAAGATAAAGCCAAGACCTGGCTAAACAACTTACCATCTGGATCCATTGAAACATGGCAAGAACTTATTGCTGCTTTCTATATGAAATTCTACCCTAAGCATAAAACTGCAGAACATTGATAGGGCGAAAATTAGTGCTAGTGTGCAACAAGAGGGAGAGTCTCTTTATAGGTTTTTAGAGAGATTCAATGATCTCCTATCCCAGTGTCCTCACCATGGATTTGATAAGATGAAACTTGTAGGGATTATTTATGATGGTTTAGACTATTCGACCAAAGCCATGGTCGAGTCTATGTGTCTGGGGAGTTTACTAATAAAAGTGTTGAGGATGCCTTTACCTTCTTAGGAGATGTTCTTTGAGAAATCCCAACAGTGGGAGTCTTGTGTTGAACCCCTAAAAGACTCTTGGTCAATAGAAGTAGCACCAATGTGGTAGATACAAGCTTCGGGTCGATGCTAAGTTTCTTTGCTTTTGTCCAGAAGGTTAGAAGCTTTGGAAATGGGTCAGTCTAAAAATAGGTCCCTTGGTGAACCTAATAGAACCTCTCAAGTATCTAGTTGTGGAATAGAGCCCGATAACTCATTTTGGGAAGGTCAGGTTAGTGAAGAGCAAGCTCATGCTATCTATAACAATGCTAGGTTTGAGAACCGTCAGAAGTTTGACCCATACTCAGAGACCTACAACCCTGGTTGGAGAAACCATCCTAATTTCTCTTGGTCTGAGGGCCAAAATCAAGGTCAGTCTAGTAATTCTCAGCCTCCCCAGGTTTTGGTTATAATAAGAATTCTTGAGTCAAACCCCGGCCTTAACCCTTTGAGAATAGAATGACTAGCTTAGAGGAATCTCTTAGTATACTAAAAAAGAGCCGGAGATGTTAAACAGAGCCTGAAATGTTAGTAAAGAGCCAGGGTAATTTTCAAGAGGAAACCAAGCAGAATTTTAAGAATAATTCCAAGTCTCTTGCTAAACTAGAACTTCAAGTCGGCCAAATTGCTAAGTTCCTTAGTGAGAGAGAAGATGGAAGGTTCCCTAGTCATACTAATCCTAACCCTAAAGGAGAGAAATCATACAATCATGTGAATTCTATTACAACCCTTAGGAGTGGGAAGAAAGTTGACAATAAGGTCGCCATGCCTGATAGTGAACATGTTGTAGTTCACCCTTCTGTGCCAGAAAACGAGGAGACTGATAGAGTCTCTAAAGAGACCAATGAGGGTCATATTGAACCAGGCTTTGTTCCCAGAGCCCCGTTCTCCCAGCTGCTAGTTCCAACTAGGAGGGAGTCCAACTTTAATGATATATTGGAGGTTTTTAAGCAGGTTACTATCAACCTCCCATTGTTGGATGCGATTAAGCATATTCCCGCTTATGCCAAGTTTCTTAAGGACTTGTGTACACGAAAGCGTAAGCTTAGTGTTCAGAAGAAAGCCTTCCTAGCTAGTCACGCGAGTTCCATTATTCAGAATACCACTACTCCTAAGTATAAGGACCCAGGGTCCCCTACCATTTCTTGCACAATAGGTAAATACCGTGTTGAGAAAGCTTTGCTTGACTTAGGAGCCAGTGTGAACTTACTTCCATACCATGTGTACCTTAAGCTAGGACTTGGTGAGATGAAACCTACCCAGATGACTCTTTAGTTAGCTGATAGGTCCGTTAAAATTCCTCGGGGTGTGATCGAGGATGTTCTCATAGAGGTCGACAAGTTTATTTATCCGGTGGATTTTGTTATCCTAGATACCCAACCTGTCCCTGACCCAGATAACCAAATACTAGGTAATTTTAGGTCGCCGTTTTTAGCTACATCCAATGCGATCATTAACTGTCGAACTGGTATTATGAATTTGTCTTTTGGTAATATGACTATTGAGCTGAACGTTTTCCATATTAGTAAGCTACCATCTGAACTAGATGACTCGAGCATAGAAGAGGTGAACATGATAGGAACATTAGTCGAGGAGTCATTACCAAACACTTTGTTAGAAGATCCATTAGAGAAATGCCTAGCTCACTTTGGGATTGATTTTGATGATGATGATGTGATTAATGAGGTGAATGCCTTGTTATATTCAACCCCTTTGATAGACAGCAGTAATGGCTGGAAACCCAAGTTCGAACCTCTACCCGTTTCTAAGTCTACCCTAGTTCCTTCGTTAGAAGAGCCTCCTAAGTTGGACCTAAAACCATTTCCAGATACCCTAAAGTATGTGTTTTTAGGCCCTTCTGAGACTTTACCTGTGATTATTGCTTCCGACTTGGATAGTGATCAGGAAAGTAGGCTAGTAACCGTCCTTCAAAACAACAAGGAAGCTTTAGGGTGGACCATAGCAGACATTAAGGGTATAAGTCCTACAGTTTGTATGCATCAGATTTATTTAGAGGAAGATACCAAACCTTCTAGGGAGATGCAATGTCGACTAAACCCCAATATGAAAGAACTAGTTCGAACCGAGGTTCTTAAGCTGCTAGATGCAGGCATTATCTACCCCATTTCAGACAGCAAGTGGGTCAGCCCCGTTCAGGTTGTTCCCAAGAAATCCGGTATTACTGTAGTCCAGAATGATAATAATGAGTTAATCCCAACCCGAGTGACCACGGGTTGGCGTGTTTGTATTGACTATAGGAAATTGAACAAGGTCACTAGGAAGGACCACTTTCCCCTTCCCTTCATCGACCAGATGCTAGAGAGATTAGCTGGACATAGTCATTACTGCTTTTTAGATGGCTACTTTGGCTATAATCAGATCGTTATTGCCCCAGAAGACCAGGAGAAAACCACTTTTACCTGTCCCTTTGGTACCTTTGCGTATAGACGCATGCCTTTCGGGCTATGTAACGCCCCTGCGACTTTTCAGCGTTGCATGATGAGCATATTTTCAGATATGGTAGAACGGTTCTTGGAGGTCTTTATGGATGATTTTTCAGTGTTTGGTTCGTCTTTCGATGAGTGCTTGCATCATTTGTCATTAGTGTTGACTAGGTGTAAGGAAAAGAATCTAGTGCTTAATTGGGAGAAATGTCATTTCATGGTTCAATCAGGAATTATTTTAGGGCATATCGTATCTTCTAAGGGTATAGAGGTAGATAAAGCCAAAGTTGACCTTATTAAGACTTTACAGGTCCCAAAAACCGTAAAAGATATTAGGTCATTCTTAGGGCATGCAGGTTTTTATCGTCGATTCATTAAGGATTTTAGCTTGATTTCTAGACCTCTTTGCAATTTGCTTGCAAAAGATGTTAAGTTTGTCTTTGATGATGCTTGTTTAGAGGCTTTTGAGAAGCTTAAGACTTTACTCACTACCGCCCCCATTGTCCAGGCACCTAACTGGAACCTACCCTTTGAGATCATGTGCGATGCTTCAGATTATGCTATTGGTGTTGTGCTAGGTCAGCGAGAAAACAAATTACTTCATGTGATTTACTATGCTAGCAAAACTCTGAATGATGCCCAGTTGAACTATACCACTACAGAGAAGGAACTGTTGGCCATTGTGTTTGCCTTAGACAAGTTTAGACCCTATCTCTTAGTTCTTAGATCGTAATCTATACTGATCATGCTGCTCTGAAATACCTTTTGTCTAAGAAGGATACCAAACCTAGATTGATTAGATGGATCCTTTTATTACAAGAATTTTGTCCAGACATTAGAGACAAAAAGGGTGCAGAAAATGTAGTAGCAGACCACTTGTCTAGGCTGGTTGTTAGTTCTCCTAATGATTCCCTTCATATAAGGGATAGCTTTCCTGATGAACAATTGTTCTCTATCTCCCAATCACCTTGGTATGCAAATATAGTGAATTATCTTGTTACTGGTCGAATGCCCCAACATTGGGGTAAACAAGATCGTTCTAGGTTTTTAGCCGAGGTTAAGCACTTCTTTTGGGATGATCCTTATTTATTTAAGTATTGTCCAGAACAGATTATTAGGAGATGTATACCTGAGAGTGACCAGTCCAGTATTATTTCCTTTTGTCATGATCATGCTTGTGGGGGTCACTTTAGTGCTAAGAAGACTGCTGCTAAGATATTGCAGTGTGGATTCTATTGGCCGTCGTTGTTTAAAGACTCCCCACGATTCCTGTGTTACTTGTGAACGTTGCCAGAAATTAGGAACCATTTCCCGTAGGAACATGATGCCATTGAACCCTATTTTAATCGTTGAGGTCTTTGATGTGTGGGGCATTGACTTTATGGGTCTGTTTCCCAATTCTTTTGGTAACCTATACATCCTTGTCGCCGTAGACTATGTCTCTAAGTGGATTGAGGCGGTTGCGTGTAAAACCAATGACCATAGGGTTGTGATTGAGTTCTTGAAAAATAATATACTTACACGTTTTGGTACACCGCGAGATATAATTAGTGATGGAGGGTCGCACTTTTGTAATGGACCTTTTAAGCTTTTGATGAAGAAATATGGTGTTACACATAAGGTAGCCACCCCGTATCATCCACAGACTAGTGGTCAGGTAGAGGTTTCTAATAGGGAGATAAAACGTATATTAGAGAAAACAGTTAATCCTAATCGGAAAGACTGGTCGTCTAGGCTTACTGATGCCTTATGGGCTTACCGCATCTTTGCGTTTAAAACCCCTATTGGAATGTCGCCTTATCGGCTTGTTTATGGCAAGGCATGTCATTTACCTGTTGAGTTAGAACATAGATCTTATTGGGCTATTAAGCAGCTAAATTTTTCACTTGACAAGGCAGAGCCCATAGGAAACTCCCGGCTCAATGAGTTGGACGAGATTCGTATAGATGCTTACGATAGTGCGAAGGAGTATAAGAACAAAATGAAACTTGTGCATGATAGAAATATTTTACGGAAGTCATTTTCTCCAGGTCAAAAAGTTCTTCTGTATGATACCCGCTTGCATCTTTTCCCTGGGAAGTTACGTTCTCGGTGGACGGGTCCTTTTATTGTTCGCACTGTATTTCCTCATGGAGCTGTTGAGATCGAGACACCGGATGGTAGTAGTTCTTCGAAGGTTAACGGTCGAGAGATTGAAACCCTTTTAGAGCCCTTTCCTACAGGTGTGATGTTGAGGAGGTCCCTCTGGAGGACCCTGTTTACCCTTGATTGACCATCGAGGCGATTGTATGTTGTATATTAGTTTTTGATTTCTCTCTTCACCCAGGTACTATCTTTCCGACTTCTCTTGTAGGATCAGAATATCGCGACATCAATACTTTGCGAGATCAATAAACGACAGTATCGCGAAGATGTCGCAGGGAAGTGATTTAAATGACGCATTAGATGACGACAGCCAGAACATGAGAAAAGTGTGAAGACTTGGCGAGATTTAGGAGTGTCGCGAAGACAAACACTTATGAACTCGCGATACTTCGCGAAGGATTTCCGAAAATAAAGGATAGCTTAGCTGTCATCCACTATGTAATACCCTATATAAAGGGTCGAGTAAGTCTGTGGCGGGAGAGTTCTTTTTGAATTGTTAAGAAAGTCATTAGGAGAGAGAAAATCTAGAGTGATTGTAATTTCTTTAGCTCTGTTTTATCTATCCTTGTAAACATTTCAAGAAGATAATCAATAAAAATATATAGATATTCATCTTCAAATGGATTAGTAAAGTAAATTCTTGTGAGGGGTGTATTGTGGGATTTCCTGCAACTACATCTCTCTTTACTGATTCCTCATGTTACTTTACTTTTTGGTATTGCTCTTTCATTAGAAACATTGAGGACAATGTTAGATTTAAGTTTGGGGGTGGGGAAGAAACTTCTTGTTAGTTTTTAGTTGCAATAAATAAACTCCAGAGCCTAGAAATTTATGTTTATTAAGGATGGCACTAACCAATCTAAGTGGATGGAAGCATTTTGGTTGTAGGAGTTGAGGAACCAATCTGATTAGATGGCAACATCTAAAGAGTCTATTCATAAAAGCACATAGCTCAGGTGTTAGAAATAACATGATAGTTTCACCATATCTCGTTGAGTCCTTTTCACTTCTGTTTTTATTTTGTTCTTTTTAAACTTTGTTTCTCTAAGTGATTAGGTGGGGCCCACGAATCAAGTTGTTACCAATGCTAGGGTGAATTAGAGTAATTGAGATACAAAAAAAAAAAAAAAAAAAAAAAAAAAAAAAAAAAAAAAAAAAAAAAAAAAACTTGAGACCAGACCATCAGACCAACCGGAATAAATTCAATAAAGTCGACCACTGGAACCCTTGTATATGCCAGTTGTGTTGACCTAGAGTTAGGATTATCGACCACTGGTTCCCTTGTATATGCCAGTGTGTTGATATTAGTCAGACTAGTATCTCAGTCCATTAGGATAGGTTCATGTAGGATCATAATATCGTCACTTTATATGAATTTTAGTATGCTTGAGTGCAAAGGCTCGGGAATTAATAATCGTGGGTACTTCCGGCGTCGCGATGCCAACCAAGGAGATTCTTTAGTGCCTTCCAAGGTTGAGGCTAAAATAAACAACGTACAAGGCAATGGATAACGACGACAAGCGTCGGAGTCTAAACATAAAGAAGACGTGATAAGACTGAAAAACATAAAGAAGATGGTTAAGAAGTGTCGCGAGAGTGAATGTTTGTGCATCTGCGACACTTCGCGGGACATTCCCGAAAATAAAGGGTAGCTTAGCTGTCATCCACTATGTATTACCCTATATAAAGGGCTAAATGAGTCTGTAAGAGGGAGAGATCTTTTTAGAATTGTTAAGCAAGTCAATAGGAGAGAGAAAGTGAAAGAGCATTTTAATTTCTAACTGTAATTCTATTATCTTTGTAAACCTTTCAAGAATTCAATCAATAAATATTCTTGATCTTACATCTTTAAATGGATTAATTAAGCAAAATCGAGTAAGGGGTGTAGTGTGGGAAATCCTGCTACTACATATGCGCTAGAAACAGGGAGAGAGCAGAGATTGACGTAGAAATTGGAAGGAATTTGGATTAACAGAGAAAAGATTTGGAAAAGATACTCAAGAATTCATTAGAAAAGAAAAATGGCTAGAAGAAGAAATGTACAAGGGCAACCAACGATTGTAAGAAGAAGTGGGAGACTTGCTGGAGAAAGGAGGAATGAAACAGGAGAATCGTCAAGGATGAATATGAGAAATGATGGAGAAGATCAAAACCAACCACCGATCTCCCCAGTAGCAAACGCGGCTGTGGATTATGATAGAGTAAGTGTACATACTTGGAGGTCTGATTATGAAGACGAGAGAGAAGAGGAGCAGCAGATGGTGAACAATGGACAAGGAGAGCAAGGAATGAATGGAGAAAACGAAGAAATCGCAGCATTAGAAAGATTGAGACAAACAATACACGAAGAGAGACGGTTAGAGGCAGAAGAACGAGCAAACTTGACAAGACAAGAATCATGAATTGAGGATGGAAAATATGAGGTTGCAAAATAGGAGATCTAGAAGTAGCGTGAGATCAAGTTCAAGATCGAATAGGGAAGAAAGAAGGAGAGTTTTACCAACAGAAAGTACCGAGGAAGAAACACAAAATCCAAGTATAGAGCATGGCGAAAGAAGAGGGGAAATAGAAGATCGTTATATTCCTCAACCCGAAAATCTTCAAAATGAGCGGAATAGGGAAAATCAAGGAAACATGCAACTCCAAGAACCAAATGACCCAGCTGCTTGAAGGGAGAATGATCTTGCATGGGAGAGAAGAAGTGAGAAGAAACCGAGAGATTGAGGATGATATTGAGAGACACTACATTGAACAAGCGCGGCTAGCTCGCGAGAGAGAAAGGATAAGAGAAAAAATGGAAAATCAAGAGATGGAAGAGGCAATCCGGCAAAACAACCATGACAACCGCGAAAGAAGAAGGGAACAAAATCGTACCAATAGAAATATTAATGAAGAATATGAGAGGGCGCGAGATGAGAGGCGAGAGACGACCAAGAAGAGAGAACAACCGATATAATGGCGTGCGAATTGAGGAAAGAAACGAAGAAGAACGTCGCGGGGAAAGGAGAGAAGAAAATAATGAGCAAGAAGGTCAAAACAGGCACGAGCGAAGAAGGAGAGAAGCAGAGCTAAAAAGACCAGTGGAGACAAACTCTGAGGCAAATGAACAAATCTTAAGAGAACTGGCTGAAATGAGAGGATTGCTGAACAATAGAAGGGAAGGAGGAAGGAAACAATTGGACGAAGCCATCGCAGAAGGCTGCGAAGAATCCTTTCACGCTAGAAGTACGAGATGGGAGGAATACCTCCTAAGTGCAATCTTCCCTGCATTAACCAACATCTTTGATGGAACAACTTTGTGGTACAACATATCAAGGCTTATATGAGATGTATGTTGCGGTGGGAGAATCATGACGCCATACTTGTGCAAATATTTCGCATCAAGTCTAATTGGAGAAGCACTAAAATGGTTTGAGGGACTACCAAGGAACACAATCACATCATTCAATCATTTACAAGCCACATTTCTGGGAGCATACATAAGTAACAACTCTTCACGACCAGGTATTGAAGATGTATTCGGGTTGAAACAAAGGGTTGGCGAGAGCTTAAGGCAGTTGACAATAAGATGGAGAACCATGTGTAGCGAAATGGCAGGACGGGTTGAGGAAAGATATCTCATCCTCTCATTTGTGAATGCTCTTTTCGCGACTAACTTGTTATACATTCAAATTTTTAGAGTCAAAAATACAATCACGATGGCGAAGCTGAGAGTTACAGGAAGAATATATCGCCTTAGAAGAAAGACAGAATGAAATGAATTCTTATCCGGTCGCGAACACAAACTCGAATGCTGCGAACGCAAGCTTGTTACCTCAATTCATAAATACAGTGGCGAGCACTTCGCAAGGATGACAAACGAGGGAAAGGCTGATGAGGGACAGCGGAAGATAGTAGCTATGGGAAGTCATGACCAGGAGGAGTTTGAACAAGAAAGGAACTATTACAACCATAACAGCAATAATAAGATTCAAAGGCTAGATCATGTGCAAGAAACTTACGGTGGACGAAAGCAATATAACCATGGAGGGCGAGAGAAGTCGCGAGAATAATATGGGAACCAATTAAGATGCCTCCATTGAATGCTAGTGTGGAAAAGATCTGGGAAGCTATACTTGTGATGGAAAATGTACCAAAGCACCTTGGAACGTGGGAATGGAACCACCGCCAGGCGATAGAAGTCATGAATTTTGTTCTTATCATCGTTTCCATGGACATCAAACAAATGATTGTAGAAACATAAAGAGAATTATTCTTAGGATGATTGATCAGGGGAAGCTAAATCACTTTCTAAAGGGAGAAGAAACAGGCCAGACATTACCACCACCACCAGAGATGCACAGAACAGTGTCAGCGAAAGGAAAGGAAACATTTGTTATAGAAGTTGGAACAAAAGCTAAAAATTTGAATTGCAACTCTATCGTCCACTCTATCGCACAATCGAATATTTTCATGACAACGTGCTCAGTAGAGTCTTTGCGAGAGATGCTAATGATAAAGAAATAATGAGCCTGGCGAGAACGTTGCAGTTAGAAAAGTGGTAGCTGAAGACCATTTCTTTCTCTGCAGATGAAGTGCCAAAAGGAAGAGAAACACATGATAGCCCGTTGGTTGTGAAACTAGAGATTAACCCGAAACCAATTGATGGAGAAGATGATGAGGCGAAGCTTGTTTGGGCGATCAACCGAATCTTAATCGACACTAGGGAGTTCGGTGAACATTATCTTCTACCATACTTACCAAGACGATGGGAGGAAAAGATGAAGATTTGATCCCCTCTACATACAAGATATATGGCTTTAATGGCACTGCAAACAAACCAAAAGGAGAGGTTCGCATGAGAATACCTCTACAAGGATTATCAACTGATATTTTATTCTGTGTGGTTGACGTGGAATCTCCATACAATGCGCTGATTGGGAGGCCATGGCTTCATGAGATCTTGGGAGTCGCGTCAACATATCATCAATGTATAAAATTTCCACATCCAAATGGCATTGGTATTATACAGGGAGATTGGAAGGAGTCGCAACAATGTCATGAAGTAGATGTAGAAAGCTGCGAAGAAAGAAATGCCAAAAGAAAAGGTTGGAAACAACATGTGAGAGATGAGCAGAGAAAGGAGAAATTGATGGTGGATGCCATAGAAGTAAGGACTGAACATACCTCGCGAGGTGAATGCCTAGAGACAGGCGAATATTATGGTAATAAAGAAGCAAAGGATATGAGGAACAAAAGGCATAAGAAGTGAATAATCAACAAAAACGGGGAGAAAAAGTAGCAATTGAAGTAATGATGTGCGAGAATCTCGCAGACAAGAGTATATGGGAATTCAGTTAAGAAAGAAAAATGAAAATACAGAATTGTGCGAATACTTCGCAAACAAGTATCAGCAAATAATGAAACATGAATGATTGAATGATTTAACAAATATGAATGAGTAAAAGAATGGGACGAACCTTTATGGCGTACACCCTAGTTCGCGAATAACATTTCGTAAGAGGCAAATGTAAGACCTAAAGTGCGTCATATAAGGGGGTATCTCTCGACATGGCTCGGGGAAGGTTACACCGCTCCGAAGCTTGAGTCATGTAAATTTGGGGCCCATGAAAGCCTATCCAGGAGGAGGTACCTTGGATTCCCAACTATATATGTAGGTTATACCCTGGTTGGGCGACCGAGGGTCTCTTCTTAGGAGTCGAGTGTATGCTCAAGGCGCCGAGGTACACGGTTGAGCGAGTGCCGGGATGGATGAACCTACCCTGGCCATTCTTGGCAAGTCTTGGCATATGTTGCACTCGCCTTGAAGAAAACTCCACTTAGGGTGCAGCCTTGTAACCATAAACCCTATAGGTATAAGGGATAAGAGGTGCGAAAACAACTTGGTTGTTGTTAAGACCGGATGGGAGGAGCTAGTCTTGTATGGCCGATGTTTCGCCTCCTTGAAGGGGCAACCGGGGGAGATGATAAGGCGATGCTCTCCATTAGGGGAGTATCAAAACAGACGCAAATGTCATGAGGCTATGTTTTCGCAAGAGAATTTAGGCTTGTCATATTTGTGCAATTATCTGCAGAGGCAATAATACTAACGCGAAGGTAAGGCGAGATCAATGGGTCTTTACACGAAAGTGTACGGACGTCTGCGATTTCGTCGCAAGAAGGGCAATGTCATGGGGCTTTATGTTCGCAAGGATATCTAGGCCTGTCATATTGTCGCAACTAAAACATCTGCAGAGGCAAAAATACTTGGAAAATGATAAGACAAGATCAATGGGTCTTTACATGCAAGTGTAAAGACGTCCTGCGATTTTGTCGCGATAAAAGGTGGCGTGGGAAGACCTCTAATTAGGGAGGTCGACTTGGAAGACCACACAAAAATGATAAGGCTAGGTCAATGGGCCTTTGCATGAAAGTGTAAAGGCGGCTTGCGACCTTGTCGCAACAAGAAGAGATAAAATAAAGACTACCGAAATGATAAGGCGAGATAATAAGGATATATTTCAATAACAATAAAATAATTATCCAACAACATACATGATGACAACTAAAATCTTCCATCTGAAGATAAATAACAGAGGCAAGTATGGGAATGGAAAAGATGGAATATTGTTATTCATCTTCTCGATGAAAGAGTTATACATCAATAATGTTAGCCAATTATATTACAAGGAAGAACTACCAAAAAAGGGAAGTGAAGATTGAATTCGAGAGGGGAAAAATCCAAGAAATACACTATAATAAGGATACGAAATGTACGAGATATTACAAGCGAGAGAAAGAAAACAAAAAGAGTTATCTCTTTGGTGATTCTTCTTCTTCATCGATTCTTGATCGATTATTCTCATCGCGAGAATTTTCTTCTTCGCCGGCCTCGCTATCGAAACGTCCGAGACAGCGGATTCTCGGGAACCTTTTCAAGGAGACAGGGGATATGAATGCGAGAGGGATATTGTGGTCCTTACAAACATACTCCATGCCTCCATTGCGAAAACGAACAAAGCATCATTATTAAAGTTCTCCCTTTGTCGTTAGAAATTGTTTCTTCAACTTGGAATATTTATTCTCGCGAAGGAGAAATTCTTTGAAGTTGTTCTTTTTCGGTTTCGAGTTCTTCAATTCTCGCTGGAAAATTCCTGGCGAGTTGTTCTTTTTCAGATTCAAGCTCTCTAATTCTAACCTGAAGCCTCTTCTCAGATTCTGCAAATAAGAAACAACAAGTTAACAATTTACAAGCAATACTACAGAAGTAAGAAGCAATAAGGTATAATAAGTAACCTTCTCTATCAGATATCATATCTTTAATCAAGGAAGTATGCTCGGCATGAAGACTAACATCAACACCTAGGTTATTCCTGGCATTATCTAAAACCTTCGCAGCCCAGGCGAATTCATCATCACTATTAATAACGAGAAGAGAACGAACTTGCTCTTCTCGCCGCTACATGGTATTCGATGAAGGAGTTCATCTCGTTCAACTTGCACATCAAGAAGAGATTTGTGGAATTCTGCCAATGCTGTGCACCTCTGTAGTAATGCGATCGTTCTCATCTATGAGGTTACTAATTTTCTTCCTTAAAGTCTTGATATTCTTCTCGGAATCAAGGTACATTCGTTTAAAGCGATTAGTTAAATTTAAACTAGATCTGTGTTCGATCTCCAAGAGATGATATTTGGATTGAAGATCCTTTAATGAAAGGAGGTTAGTTTTATTGGAGGAACTACTTAGAGATTGATTGAGGTGAGCGAGAAGAAGATCATTATCCATAGGTTCAGGAAATGTATGGAGAAGAATAGCCTCATCGGAGAGATTATATACATCTGCGAAGGTAATAAGTTAGGCGAGCAATATGCAACCGATAAAATAGAAATGATAAAAGGAAGTAAAATCTTATACCATAAAGTTGTTGATTAGCGTTCGAAGAGTGGACACCCTATCCCTTTGGGAGTCAAGTTCGGTATTTAACTTTTGAATTCTCTCGTCTTTATCGCGAGATGACGCGGACTTCAATTTCTAATTCTCGAATCTTCTTGTTCAATTGCAAATTCTTCTTTTCAAGATTGTTGCGTCTTCTCTCGAGATGCGAGGCGACTACAAAAGAAGTTCTTCCAACCTATAAAAGAAAATAGAAAAATCATTAATAAATATATGTTTAAAAATTTAAAATTAACGGGGGAAAGATGACTGCATACGTACCAAAGACCCAAGTGCATTCAAGAAGTCGGGAGACACAATTCTAGAGGCTCCATTGAAAGAATTATTGCCCTCTAATAAAGTAGCATTACACACGTTTGCGAGAGCCCCGCAAAGAGAAGCTAGGGGAGCATCTCCCATTCCTTGGAAACGATCGAGAAGATGCTAGATAACCGATCCATAGAAGAAGGCGGTCGACGGAATCTTCTTGGCGAGAGAAGGATTCGAGTCATGGTTATCCTCGTCGAGAAGATTCAGAGCTTGAGCTAAGGCGAGAAGAAGATTGGACCTTTCGCTTCTTAGTTAATGGAGCGAGAAGATTTACCCTTGCGAACGACAGTTTTACCCATACTTTTAATCTTCGCGGCTCTGACTTCTTCAACTGAAACCTTCGCATACGGTTAAAGATAAGAAGCAGAGGCAACAATATTGTAAAAATGATAAAAGGAAATGTTTCTTACTTCACTCGTAAGCGATCGAAGTATCGTCGAGTACTCTCCAACGGATTATCCTTGTACTTTCTTCTCAATTTGTTGATCCGAAAAATTCACAAACTCAACATATGTAAAAACAAAGTTGCAAAGCAAGATTTAAAATGGAAAACATACCTCATTTGCCTTATCGGGCCATTTGAATTCCCAAGGATGATACCTGCGAGATTCGCGGGGAAGAACGTGCGGGCCGCGATATAAGGACCATTTAAAATCAAGGGTACAACCCACCATTTCTCATCTTTGGAGTGGCGAGGAGTAGTATTATTGCGGGTGCCAATCAATATCCTGCATGAGCAATTTATCCTCAGGGACATTATCCTTCTTTTTCAGGCGAATGCCCCAGCGAGATTTCGCATTAACCATCTTTATCCTTTGAATAGTTTTCAAAAAAGTTCTCTACGGTGTATTTCTCAAGACTATTTCCAAGTCTGCGAAATCGGGGTGTCTAACGATATTAGGGTATAAAGATCCTTTGCCGGCACCACGATTCGCGAATTCAAGCATTAGGCGAATGCAATCGCCACTCAATTGATAAACAATTTGAGAGAATTTTTCATGGGCCAAGATTTCATAAAATAAAGGCATCTCAGGATTGTATAAGGGAATGGGAAGTCCCGCGAGAAGCTGACCTAGCGAGACTATAATCTTTTGATCATCACATTGATGATCAGAAAATAGCTTTGCAGAAAGAATAGATGAAGGTTCTTGATCAGGAATGGTTGATAGAGTAAAACCCTTCTCGAGCAACTTCTGTTGAACTTCTTCAAAAGAAGCTTTGTATGCACGACTGATGAAAGCCATTTATCAGTATGGGAATGAATGGAAGATTGGAGATTAAGATCAGCGCTAGAAAGGACGAAGAAAAGATTTGCAGTAGCAGGAGCGCAAATTGCGGAAGGAGAGAGTCAAAGAAAGGTTGCAGAGAGAAACTAAAGAATGAAAAGGACGGGAAAAGAAAACTATATATAGGGAAAAAGATCCTCGAGAAAAACGAGGTCATTTAATGCGAAGAGACATGAATGGTCAAAAATAAGCGGTTGAAAGAAACGTGTCAAGAAAAGACATTAATAATCAAAATCCGTGTAAAAGTACAAAACTGAAAATGAGATAAAGATAAGCAGTCGCGGAAACAATATTGTAAAAATCTCATGATACTCTTCCCCTCGCAGGAGAAATATGAGGAGAGATAGGAGACGATACTTCATATATATCTCAAAGAAGCTTCGGAACTTTGCAAAAGAATAGAGGCAAGTACGTACTTTTTAAGGAAAGTATTCTTTTGCTCGTTCCTTCACCAATTGAAACCAAGGAATATGACAACAATGAATTTTTCCTTCAAATCGCTCTTCAAGCAATATTCAAGGAAAAAGAGGCAAGATGTAGGATCATAATATCGCAACGTACAAGGCTCGCGGGATTAATAAACGACGGCGTCGCGAGGGAGTCGCAGAGAGCTAAAATAAACGACGCAATGGATAACGACAGGCTAAACATAAAGAAGACGTGATAACTGGCGATGGTTAAGAAGTGTCGCGAGAGTGAATGTTTGTGCATCTGCGACACTTCGCGGGACATTCCCGAAAATAAAGGGTAGCTTAGCTGTCATCCACTATGTATTACCCTATATAAAGGGCTAAATGAGTCTGTAAGAGGGAGAGATCTTTTTGGAATTGTTAAGCAAGTCAAGAGGAGAGAGAAAGTGAAAGAGCATTTTAATTTCTAAGTGTAATTCTATTATCCTGTGTAAACATTTCACGAATTCAATCAATAAATATTCTTGATCTTACATCTTCAAATGGATTAATTAAGCAAAATCGAGTAAGGGGTGTAGTGTGGGAAATCCTGCTACTACAGTTCATTTTGGCAGAGGCCTTCAGACAGATATGGGAAACACCGTTCACTTAGTAAACATCAAAACCATCTATGTTTTTCTCTATATCCATCTTCTTGATCTATCCATGTGATTAGTTTTGACTCCGGGTATTATGTCCATAGTGCGACTATCTGAGTAGAGCTCTGTCACTTTATATGAATTTTAGTATGCTTGAGTGCAAACTCGTGTACGGCAATTGGAATTTCGCATCAGGGTACTTCCTCCTGTAGTCAATAAGTATGCCAACCAAGGAGATTCTTTAGTGCCTTCCAAGGTTCTGTGTAGATAGCTAGGGTCTGGAGTAAAGGTTTTGTGGGTACACCTCTGGTAAACCCTCCGAGACAACACTCCGCCACTAGGGCCACCTAGGGGTTCAAATGATTTTTATTTTCTAGAATAAATTTGCTCGAGTACTAGCAAATAATCAGTTTGGGGGTATTTGATAGACATATTTTTTGTGTCTGAATTGTCCTCAGTGTTGGTATTGTTGGAACTCGATTTTGGTACTAATATTGTGTTTTTATGTATTTTTAGGTATTTTTGGAAATAAATATTTTTTTGGAAAATTCGGCTCGAAAAGTTGCTCGGAGCACCTCCGGAGGACAAGTGTTATTCGAACTCTCGTCTTTGGTTAAGGGGCACCTCAGTTGGGCTCCTACTAATCGCACCCCCAGTTTGGTTAGGGGGACACCATCTTCTCCATTCAAAATTTAGTTTTTGGCGGGAACTTTTGCAGCCACCGGGAAGAGTTAGGGTTCGTGTTTTGGGCATGTTAGAAGGTGACTAAATCGCTGAAACTTCATGGTTCGACCTGTTAGAGCCTAACAGGGCTGGTATGGGCTCTTGGTTCGGTTAGAATTGGCTGCATCGTGGGATTAAAGCAAAACAGGGCAGCACGGTTACGGGAAAGAAATACACGGGATTACAGCGTGGTTGAACGTGTTTGGATTGAGCTGGGTCTCTGCAGAAGCGTGTAGGAGTTGAATAAGGAATATTCAGTAGCTGTATACGCGTGGAAGAGCTAAAATGGAAGAAAATACTCGCGAGAAGATATTATTCACTGTCGAGCTATGGCAGAATTTTGAGGAGTTATTGTCGAGATTTCTTGCCCCTGTCGAGTATAAAAGAAGCTATTGGATATCATAGAAGAGTTACGGAGAGTTTGGGAGGTTTTAGAACACTACGAGAGCCAAAAATCGAAGTTGCAGAATCACCATTTCTGCTGCTGCATCTCTGAAGAACGTGAAGAACAGACTATCGAAGACAGTCGTTTTTCAACAGTGAAAAACGGCTACCAAACGTGGGTCGCAGCTACGAGGAAAGAATAAAGACACTTTATCTCTATCGTAGTTTGTAAAGTGTTTGCAACAACTATAATCATTTGCAAACCGGTTTTCATCATTTCTCCTTTGTTCATCATTTGTAAACCATTTTTGAGCAATAATAATGAATTTTGAGCGTGTTTCCAACATGATGAGCGGCTAATTCTCCCACAACCAAGGCAATGAGGAAGCTATTTACGCATGAATAAGCGGTAACCATTTTATTTTCTCTAATTTATAATTTGTAATTCACTCAATCACTGCTTTTGCAGAGTTTCAAATTGTTAGCAAAATTCTTTTCATTAGTTGTGATTCAATTAGATAGGTTATGCTTTGTATTAAGATAATCTATGCTTAGGGATACAATTAATTTTGGAGAATTTGTCTGATTATTTGTGAATTAAGAAACAAGGGATTTAAAAGATAATTAGAGTTTTGGGTTATTTACTATTATTCATTCATGTGTAATAGTGGAATCAGTGTCTTGGTTATTTTCTCATATCTTGAATCAATTTTGTGTTAAATTTTCTTTATTATTAATTTTTATAAGTCTAAAAATCCATTGCTTTCACAAGTCTCAACGAACCTTTTTACTACAACATTATTAAGTCTCATCACTAGGCGTGGTCACACTTCCTAACCACAAACTGATCTCGACCGCTCAAGTTTACCGGACAAATTGAGTGGCTTAGAACACGTTTCTATGGGACGATGAAGTACAGGTATATACACCATCCCACCATATGCACGCCGCTATGGTGATCACCACCCGTCACTTTACCACATCATGATGCAGTACCTGCATAGAATACACACGATACTTCACAGGTATCGACTTCCTAAATAACTTAGTGTTGATGGTGGATTTTCGTTTAAGGTTAAATTTGTAAAAAAACCAGAAAATCATGCGCTGACATCTTGTAAAAGATAAAGCCGTTTATAAGTGACGGATACTCCTCACTTAATTCACCAAGAATGGAGCATGTAGCAACAATCCCATTCTCGTGAATACATGAAATTCCTCCGAGGTTGGAGCATGTAGCAACAATCCCTTCTGTGAATTTCATATCGGCCTTGTATTTCCAGTACTCATTATCGGTGTGGCATGACGATCGAGTGTTACTCTTACGAGTAACACGAACCTCCAAGCACTATAATGAATCATTATCAGTGTGACATGACGATCGAGTGTTACTCTTAGGAGTAACACGAACCTCCAAGCACTATAATGAAACCATGTACGAAATACCCGTATGGCTGATTCTCGGTGTGTTATACTAGCCCGAGCCCTCTCGGTGTGTTATACTAGCCCGATTGAGCCCCTCTCGGTGTGTTATACTAGCCCGATTGAGCATCCCAAGACCGACCACATCGGTCCGGATATGATTCGATTGTAGTCATCCAACTCCACAAGCATGATTGGATGACCCGGATCAATTCCATCACCCCCAAGCGGTATGGAATACACACGGCCGACCCGCATGGTCGACCATTGGCCTTTGCTTGCCAAGAAACCGTCCATACCAAGCATTATGGACGGAAAACCCTAAATTAGGGTTTGCGGCATATTACATGTGCCGCAAAAACGGTCTCAACCATCCATCTTCGCAGGTATAGATGGAGGGTGTAGATGTAGACTCAAAGGGCCCGGAGCATGTCGACACAATCACCATGTGACCGCCTACACACTTGACCAATCGGTCAAAACCAACCATGGTTGGTTACAACACATTCGTCCGCCTGAAAGAGCATGGTCGCACGGCTTTGAAAGCCAAAATTAGGGTTCAAGCCATCACGCGCGTCCATCTTCTCCGGCATGAATGGAGGGTCACAGATCAGATCGAGCAGGTCCGGTCATACCAGCATGACCACCGTGGGCCCATCTACCCCCTCATGCAATCGGCCAAGGCATATCATGCCCGGCTAATCCAAAAACGCCCGCCCAAACATGCGTGGTTACACTTCCCAAATTGAAAATTGATCTCGACCGCTCAACTTCAGGACGAATTGAGTGGCTTAGATCACGTTTTCGTGGGATAGTCGGTATAGGCGTGAACATCAGCCTACCATCTTCACGTCAAACCAGCCGGCCAAGACCGACCAAGTTAGGTCGTCTTGGAAAACGCGCCGGAAAAGAGTGTGGCGCGCGGCTTCTTGCGGTATCAAACTTCTACCGCAAAATCAATCTCGACCACTCCTCTTTGCCGGTCAAATTGAGTGGCCCAGATCGCGCTTTCATGAGGGAACGGAATACGGGCGCCTACACCATCATGCCGTCAACATGCATGTATGGTCGGTCCTCTCAAAATCCTTCCCATGCTTGGTTTTGACCAAAGCTGGAGAGTGATGCTTGCGCACCTCTTCAAAAACCCTAATATTCATTAACGGTCGCGAGATGAGTGTCTCAAAGCTCATCTCATCCGTCCAACTTCACCGACTTGGTTATACAACCACGGTCGAGTCAATTGGTCGAAGGCGTCATTACCCATCACCTTACCACACCACAATGCAGTACTGCATAAAATACACACGATACTTCACAAGTATCGACTTCGAATAATACTGTTATTCAATTCAAAGATTACATGCTATCTTTCGTGGATCCACGATCCACACATTCCGAACATCAATCATGTCACAAATCTGGGGATACATCTTGGGGTATTGGTCTGGCGGTTTACGGCGTGCGGCGTGCAACGCGCCATCACAAGAACGTGTCGGGAAGTCATGGACGGTTAGAGATGAACCGGAGAAGTGGGCAAGGCGGTCGTGTATCACCAACGCACAACTCCACTACTCCATCATTCCACTACCTCCACTTCCCACGAGAAACGTGAATGAGGCTCAATGACTTGTATAAATAGGTTCTCCGCCCTATTTCAAACAAGACACAGAACAACATAAGTTCAGACGACAGAAACCAAGTGTTAATACAAAAACCGTATTCAAACACCCAGAGCCTGCTTGGATCAACCGTAAGCTTGCTCATCTTTCTGTTACAAGTCATAAGCAAGCCAACACCTTCACAATCTCAACACCTTCTTCGCTTCCCTCCCTAAGATCAACCCCATCTCCTTCACTTTGTGACCGAAACAAGTCCGGAACGGCCATTTCTTGGTTTAGGCCGGACTTGCACTGAGATTGATCTCTCGAATCTACAAGCACTCACCGCAAAGTGCATTTGTTGAAGGTTTAGATTCATTCCTCATCCACACCCCAAATTACCAAATTCTGCAGGAGTAGTTTTCACCCATCAACAATTGGCGACCACAGTGGGAGATTGATCTATCGGTTGCATAAAATTGAATCCTCAATTTTTCAGTTTCCATCTCGCAATGTATCCGGAAACTACAGGCGGTTCAGATATCATGGGAAGCATAGCTGGAATGTTGGAGGATGTCTTGGCAAATCAAGCCGGTATCACCAGAAGGCAGAGCGAGACATTTCGCCTTTTGAATGGTATAACAGCACAACTACAAGAAGGGTCGATAGACGTCAATTCAGACAGTGCAAGAAACGTTGAATTTTCAGCCATGAGTCACATCTTTACAAGTGGAGAAGCAAAGAGAGCACGCAGTCGAAAACGAATCAAGAAAGATGGACAACACGGTCTAGACAGGGGAAAAGACTTGTCCGGAGTACTACAATGTCTGCCAGATAAAGAAAGGGAGCCTGCAGCCTATGGAGCCCTGCTAGAGGATTTATATCTCAAAACTCTTGTCAAGCCCTAAGACTCATGTCCAATCCGCGTCGACTTTTCAACCGATCAAGAAACGCTTGAGGAAGGAGAAATCAATCGGAAATACACGAATACGAGAGGATGGGAGCGTTCAATCCGATCACTCAGCAGTGACATCACGACACCTTCCACATCCCTTTACCTAGGCGAGCGATCCGCAGATATGATGGCACTCGCAAATCTTCCAACTTCATCTCCTGTTCCACGTCAAAGCCACGGAGAGGCGTTACAACGCCCACTGACGCAGGAAAAGTCAGACACAACGTACTTACGTTTCCCCTTCCCGATGAAGAAGATTCTGGAGCTACTGGAGGCGTGGGTACGAAATGGAGAAGTGGGGCTACCCCTGTATGGCGTCCACCCACTGATCAAGAAGTAATGGACCCGAGGTACTTGTCATTACCACCGGTTCCTTCATCACCCCACCGGTGAATGCAACGCTTTGAAGCGCATTGTTCGGGAGAAGCTTGGTTCGGAGAGATAGCTTGCGAGAGGATTTTCTTAGAGAGGCTACTCGGTTTGATATAAGTGAGGCTTCAAAAGGCAAGTAATTTTTACTCAACAACTTTACAAGAAAGATAGTTTAGAATTCACTGGGGACTTAGCATCCCACACGTGGAGAAAGAGGCTCAGTGATCAAACGCCATGTTTGTTTCCATTCGTACCTCCCTTTTACATAACATTTGCAATTTCATGTAATATGTGCAATCATTCATGACCAAGATGCAAATCTCATTTAACATAATCTCTTTCAAAAGGGTTGTTCACAAAACTATCTCAAAATAAGCCAATTCAATTACCTATTAATCCAAAACCGGAAGTCAAAGAAAATCCTCACTATCACTCAAAAAAGAAAAGCATATAAGAGAAAACGCCAGTATATAGCACGAATACTTCAAGGAAAGTCTTTAAGCAACAACTCATCCTTCTGGGCAAGAGAGACTTTCATCCTTTGAAGCACGGCTGCCTTGACTCCAGTTCTTTAGACAACCTCTCAACCTCTTCTTCCTGGCGAACAACACAGTCCGCGGATGGGACTTCATCATGTTGTTTCTGGAGCTCCTGAATCTCGGATAACCCTTTGAAGAACCAAGGAGCATTGAAGCATGCTTTGCCCAAACACGTCCGATGGCACCTCCGGTCTTCAATCATTTCCTCGTAAGCTGTTCGACCAGTCGTGACGCTCATCCCATGGATAGAAACTAAAGCTTCTTGGACGCGGTTGACCAACGCAAGACGACTCTTGAGCTTCGTGGTGGTGGCAATATGGCCGTGTTTCTTCCAGATTGTCGCGTACAACTTTTCAAACTGAACCGAGCACGCCTTTGAATCCGCCAACCAACACATGGCACGGATAAGGGATAGCAAAAGGAGGATCGATCAAAGCCCCAGCCGCATCACCGGTAATTCACCAACCGCGGGAACCTTGTCAGGTGCAGGGGGCTTTTCAGAAGAAGTCACCACAATGGCCATATTGACCGGAGCCTGTTCAGGACGAATTTCAAGGGGAGCCGCCCCAACTACAACAGGTGCCGCCTATCTTTCACTACGGGTGCTAATTTCCATCACAGCCCCGTCAACAAGATCACTAAGGGAAGCGCCTTGTTCCACCGAGCTTTCATCATCTCTGTCGTGGTCGGAAAAAGGAGCGGTTTCTCCAGACTTCTCAGCATGAAGGTCAGTACCGCCGGACTTCTCAGCATGAAGGTCGCATCGCCGGACTTCTCGGCATGAAGACCACTGTCGAGACTTCTCAAGCATGAAGACCAAGACCGCCAACCTTCTCGTTTTGAATACGCGCCAACCTTGTGAAGGCATTATCTTTCGAAATTCCCTGATTTCAAGCAAGGATCGTTTTAAGAATTTACACTGGAGAAATGAAAGAACCGACAGGGAAGAAATTTAAATACCTGCATATTGGAAGAATTGAGGATTACCGGACCACATGCTTGCCTCTTAGGTCTCTCTCCCACTTGGGGATTGCAATCCTCGGCCGGTCCGTTTGGGGAAGTGGCTTCAACCGGAAATGCTTCGTCAAGACGTCGAAGATGGTTCACCACGGGGATCTGTCACAACACTCTCCGAGAATCCTGAAAAACCAACAGTTGCCTCCTCCAAAATTCCTTGTACTTATCGGTCACCACTGGTTTTCTCCCAATAGGCCAGAAGGGAAGGCCCACCCGCTCTAAGAACACGTCAGCATTAAGACTATTCAGGAGAAATTCCTTTGAAACTACCGGTGGATGGATGAATGGAACACCCTGATCAAATCCCATTTGACGAGCAGCCCTGTCAATATTGTACGGAGTCACAGCAAGTTCTTCGTTAAATAGAGACGGGACATATCCTGGAATGCAGCTGCGCAGGTAAATAAGTTCTCCAGATTTCATAGTTTTGACATCGATGACGCAACACAAGCATCAGGACCGTCAGAAGTGATAGCAAAAGTCTTTGGCTGAACAATGGAATGGTGGACCGGCCCCCATGGACGGAAATCTACGGAAGACACATTGTCAAACACATCCATAAGTTTCGCGCCGCCTCTGGGACGCCTTTTATTCCAACGGAGTATTCTCGAGCCACCGTACAAGTTATTGAGCGAATTTCCAGGAGTAGGAGCGTAACTTTTGAAGTGTTCCCACAAGAGCGCCTGAAGAAAAGCGAAGTGAATGTGCGACTCCACCTTCTTGTACCCGTTAGAAGCATGCATGTCCATTGCTAAAGCGTCCAAATGAGAATACAGTGATCCAAGGAACAATGAGCCCAGAGGAAGAACTCCACCCTTCGCCAGCCTTATAGCAATCTTAACAAGCTCACCTCTTATGGTCTTCTTCCCGAACCATCATCAAATATATCCTGGATAGCCATAAAGACAGAGAACGCAATCACGCCGAGCTCATTTTCCAACTCTTGATTCAGACTCCGGGTCTGCAGGAGACCACTCCGACACCCACCAAGTATAAAAGCATCTCGCATCTTTTTTCTCCTCCTTGTCCAGACTCTCGAATCCCTCCGCCTTTTGAAGTATAGCATCATAGTTACTTTGTTCCGCATCAGAGAGCTCGTAAGAAAGACTTTAGGCAATAGGCGGGTTCATTAATGCAGCTACACTCTCCGAGTAATAGTCATTTCTCCCCATCTAGCTTATGGCTGTGTGAGTAGAAATGCGCCACCGAGAAATGAAGGTAATCAAACCCGCCATGTCTTTCTTAATTTCAAGAGTGGCAGATGCCATGACCGCATTGAGAATTTGCGCTTTGGTCAAATTCTCCTTAATGCCCTTATTACTCAACATACGTCTCATCCATCCTTCATAAGAACCCAGTGGAGTATGGCAAATCTTGAAGTCAATAGGAGAAGGCGGATATTCATTTCTCTCGGGAGACAAAACCTCATCACAAGTCTTGAAGAAGAGAATGGATCAAGCATCCATGTTTTACGAATCGGAAAGCAAGACTATCTTATGAGAAGGATGTCTCCTAATGTTTGGAAAAGGCGAGGTGAACAACTCATCATTGATGTTCGGCATATCTTTGAAGCTATCAACACTTCCTGACTTGGCACCAGCATTATCTTCAGAAGACATATCGACAGAAGTTCTTTTCTACCGCAATGAAATAAAAGACAGGAGTTAGAACTTGTATGAAAGCATATGAGAAGTGTAGTCACACACGGCAAGACACAACTCACACAATGGCCGGTCCAAACATCATACAAGTTTCGGTATTAATTTCAAGTTCTCCGGTATAACTTTCAAGTCAGTCTGGTATTGGTTTCAAGTCCGGTACAAGTTCCAAGTTCGGTGTAAATTTCAGCCAAGCATATGAGAATAAGACCCACGTTCCGGCATACACGGCGGGCCCGCATTCATTCATCCGCATGCATCATATGATTATCTTTATTCATGGGAATTGTGTCTACGGGATTCAAGCCAAATGGTGGAGAAAGCTAAGCATGCACATGTCTTACAAAAGGTATTTACCTAACAAACTAGGGTTTGACCGTTAAAAAAAAAAGAAGGAGCGGAACTTACCTTGGACGGACGGCGCACGGCAGCAACGGCGACGGCGGGCAGCGGCGTTCGGCGGCAGCAGCAAAGTCACGGACGGGAGCTGCTTTGACAACAAAAAAAAAAAAATTCGTGAGAAAAAAGAAAAGGGGTTTTGGCTTCTTTTATAGACAAAAATTAGAAGAATCCCAATAGAAGAAGGATTCCTCTCTTATTTGGTTTCCTCTTTTGATTCAAATACCCAAAGAAAGAAACCGGCCCCACCAAGGGATTCCATACAAGCGTGACGGCGTGGGAAACTAGCGGTCGGCCAACACTCTTCCGGGTAAACTTCTTTTATCCTGTCCTTCTCACATATGTATGTCACCATCTCATGCCTACCACACAATAGTGTAACCATTATGTGCTAGGCAGGGGACTTAATGTTGATGGTGGATTTTCGTTTAAGGTTAAATTTGTAAAAAAACCGAGAAAATCATGCGCCGACATCTTGTAAAAGATAAAGCCGTTTATAAGTGACGGATACTCCTCACTTAATTCACCAAGAATGGAGCATGTAGCAACAATCCCATTCTGTGAATACATGAAATTCCTCCAGGTTGGAGCATGTAGCAACAATCCCTTCCTGTGAATTTCATATCAGCCTTGTATTTCCAGTACTCATTATCAGTGTGGCATGACGACTGAGTGTTACTCTTACAGAGTAACACGAACCTCCAAGCACTATAATGAATCATTATCAGTGTGACATGACGACTGAGTGTTACTCTTACAGAGTAACACGAACCTCCAAGCACTATAATGAAACCATGTACGAAATACCCGTACAGGCTGATTCTCGGTGTGTTATACTAGCCCGAGCCCTCTCGGTGTGTTATACTAGCCCGATTGAGCCCCTCTCGGTGTGTTATACTAGCCCGATTGAGCATCCGCACGCGACCATATCGGTCAGGATATGATTCGATGCAGTCATCCAACTCCACAAGCATGATTGGATGACCCAGATCAATTCCATCACCCCCAAGCAGGTATGGAATACACACGGCCGACCCCGCATGGTCGACCATTGGCCTTTGCTTGCCAATAAACCGTCCATACCAAGCATTATGGACGGAAAACCCTAAATTAGGGTTTGCGGCATATTACATGTGCCGCAAAAGCGGTCTCAACCATCCATCTTCGCAGGTATAGATGGAGGGTGTAGATGTAGACTCAAAGGGCCCGGAGCATGTCGACACAATCACCATGTGACCGCCTACACACTTGACCAATCGGTCAAAACCAACCATGGTTGGTTACAACACATTCGTCCGCTTTGAAAGAGCATGGTCGCACGGCTTTGAAAGCCAAAATTAGGGTTCAAGCCATCACTCGCGTCCATCTTCTCCGGCATGAATGGAGGGTCACAGATCAGATCGAGCAGCATGACCACCGTGGGCCCATCTACCCCCTCATGCAATCGGCCAAGGCATATCATGCCCGGCTAATCCAAAACGCCCGCCCAAACATGCGTGGTTACACTTCCCAAATTGCAAATTGATCTCGACCGCTCAACTTCACCGGACGAATTGAGTGGCTTAGATCACGTTTTCGTGGGATAGTCAGGTATAGGCGTGAACATCAGCCTACCATCTTCACGTCAAACCAGCCGGCCAAGACCGACCAAGTTAGGTCGTCTTGGAAAACGCGCCGGAAAAGAGTGTGGCGCGCGGCTTCTTGCGGTATCAAACTTCTATCGCAAAATCAATCTCGACCACTCCTCTTTGCCGGTCAAATTGAGTGGCCCAGATCGCGCTTTCATGAGGGAACGGAATACAGGCGCCTACACCATCATGCCGTCAACATGCATGTATGGTCGGTCCTCTCCAAAATCCTTCCCATGCTTGGTTTTGACCAAGCTGGAGAGTGATGCTTGCGCACCTCTTCAAAAACCCTAATATTCATTAACGGTCGCGAGATGAGTGTCTCAAAGCTCATCTCATCCGTCCAACTTCACCAGACTTGGTTATACAACCTGGTCAGAGTCAATTGGTCGATAAGGCGTCATTACCCATCACCTTACCACACCACAATGCGCACTGCATAAAATACACACGATACTTCACAAGTATCGACTTCGAATAATACTGATTATTCAATTGAAAGCATTACATGCTATCTTTCGTGGATCCACGATCCACACATTCCAGACATCAATCATGTCACAAACTGGGGATACATACTGGGGTATTGGTCTGGCGGTTTACAGCGTGCAGCGTGCAACGCGCCATCACAAGAACGTGTCAGGAAGTCATGGACGGTTAGAGATGAACTGGAGAAGTGGGCAAGACTGGTCGTGTATCACCAACGCACAACTCCACTACTCCATCATTCCACTACCTCCACTTCCCAAGAGAAACGTGAATGAGGCTCAATGACTTGTATAAATAGGTTCTCCGCCCTATTTCAAACAAGACACAGAACAACATAAGTTCAGACGACAGAAACCAAGTGTTAATACAAAAACCGTATTCAAACACCCAGAGCCTGCTTGCATCAACCGTAAGCTTGCTCATCTTTCTGTTACAAGTCATAAGCAAGCCAACACCTTCACAATCTCAACACCTTCTTCGCTTCCTTCCCTAAGATCAACCCCATCTCCTTCACTTTGTGACCGAAACAAGTCTGGAACGGCCATTTCTTGGTTTAGGCCGGACTTGCACAGATTGATCTCTCGAATCTACAAGCACTCACCGCGCAGTGCATTTGTTGAAGGTTTAGATTCATTCCTCATCCACACCCCAAATTACCAAATTCTGCAGGAGTAGTTTTCACCCATCAACACTTAGTTATTTAATCGAGCATTACATGCTACTTTCTGTGGGTCCCACGATCCACACACTCGAGACATCAATCATGTCACAAACTTGGGGATACATACTGGGGTATTGGTCTGGCGGTTTACAGCGTGCAGCGTGCAACGCGCCATCACAAGAACGTGTCAGGAAGTCTTGGACGGTTAGAGATGACAGGAGAAGTGGGGCAAGACTGGTCGTGTAACACTAACACACAAATCCACTACTCCATCACTCCACTTCCTCCACTTCCCATGAGAGACGTGAATAAGGCTCAAATGACTTGTATAAATAGGTTCTCCTCCCTATTTCCAACAACAGAACAAGTCCAGACAACAGAGGCAAGTGTTGATACCATCGTATTCAAACACCAGAACTGATAGCTTACATCCTGCAAGCCAGTTCAGCTTTATGATACAAGTCATACATAGCCAACACCTTCACAATCTCAACACCTTCTTCGCTTCCCTCCCTAAGATCAACCCCATATCCTTCACTTTGCGACCGAAACAAGTCTGGAACGGCCATTTCTTGGTTTAGGCTGGATTTGCACAGATTGATTTCTCGAATCTACAAGCACTCCCGTGTAGTGCATTTGTTTAAGGTTTAAACTCGTTTCTCATCCACACACCCCAAATTACCAAAACCGGCAGAAACAGTTTTCACCCATAAACAATTGGCGACCACATCGGGAGGTTAATCTCTCGGTTGTAAAGTCAATTTCTTCAAAATCCGATTCAATTTTATCAATTTCAAAAACGGTAGATCTTAGGACCAATTCAATCATCAATTCATTTCAAGATGGTAGAACTCAGGTCTGGATCAACAATCAATTCTGATGGAGCTAGTGTGGATAACACTCCCGGTGTCGATGTACCTGTCAGTGGAGCTACCGTGGTCAATACATCTTATGGAGCCGTCACTTCTACCACCAGTGCCAGCGTAGCAGGAGATGTTCCAGTAAGTGTAACACCTCCTATCACCAGAGCCAGAGCAGCCGCAAATCCCGGCATCTCATCAAGTGTAACACCTCTAGTAGTCACCAGAGCAACAACTTCCACTCCTTCATCAGGACGAGGAGCCATAGGGATGAGAGGAGGACCATCCCCTATTACTATTGCAGACTTGATGGAGAAGCAGGAAGTTCTTGCTAAGACTCAAACGGATATGGCCGCAACTCAGAAAGAGGTACTCACTTTTCTTAAGACATTAACTGATCGATTGCCACAAGAGCCGCGACAGCCCCTGGAGCAAAAAGGAACGCATTCAACGCACCGGAGAATGTACTTCCGGCCGACGCGGACCTCCATGGACCTGATCAAAGAAGCGACATCAGATATGAGCGGTCATGTCATGGAGACTCCTACACTGGGGACTGATCCTCACAGCGATCCTCCTCAAGTCAATAGTTTCACTATGAACCAGAGGCCGGTGGATCGGGAAGCGGTTTCTCAAGTGGAAAGTTTATGCGAACTTTCACACCTCTCGAAGAATCAGCGCGCGGAGACGTTTTGCTGCAATCAACCAGAGGAAGGTCACGACCGTGCCCTACATGTCACCGCACGCATCAAGGATTCAGAGATCAAGACGGCCCTTATCTACACAGGAGCATCTTCGAATGTGATTACTCTCAAGACTCTCAGGACATCCAAGGTTCTCCCAGGCAAGGTCGTACGGAAGCCTACACAATGACGGACTTCTAGGGAAACCAAACCAGCACATACGGGAGAAGCTCCGCGGAAAGAATCATACAAGTTCATTGCGTCCCACTCCCCACGTGGGCGTCAATTCAGGAAGAATACCGGCTTGCATCATTGAGGGATAAAACCCACGATGCATCTTCTTGTGAAGCATTCTTCTCCATCTGTGAAGCCATGACCCACGTTCACACGAAGAGGAACGAACTTTTTGTGGCGAGTCGTGACGAGAAAGGGAAAACGGTATACCGACACTGCCATTATCAATTAGCGTGGGAGACTATTGCAGTCTCTCCACCCAATGGAATGCTATAACAGCAACGAACCACAAGAACAAGTGTTAGATGCTCCACAACAGCTGCAAGATGGCACCAACTCCACAACTGATGAGATTGAAATCGTTGAGGAATCTCCTAGGCCTATCTCCATCAGCTCAACCTTGTGTACGGATAAATGCACGAAGCTCGTGGAACTTCTCAAAGAGTACCAGGACATATTCGCTTGGAGATATGAAGAAATGCCGGATTTAGATGAAAATTGATCACCCATCATCTACATGTCATACCTGGATCCAAGTCGGTTAAACAGTTGTAGTTCAGACACGAGGAAAATGGATAGATCGGGTCTTTGCGTAGACTTGAGAGACTTGAACAAGTCTTTGCTCCAAAAACGATCCTCCTCTACCTAACATCGACATGTTAGTAGATGCAACCAGCCGAACACGGCATGTTCTCCTCCATGGATGGATGTAGCGGCTACAACTGGATAATGATGTACGATCATGATGCAAGTAAGATAGCTTTTCGAACTCCTCTCGGAAATTTTTATTATACCATACTGCCATTTGGTTTAAAGAAGGCCGGTGCAACGTATCAACGCTCTATGACGGCAATCTTCCACTGGAGCCGATACCTCAAGGGAGCAGCCTCAAGAAGATAACGATGTCCACGCGTCATATCGAGCAAGATCCGGGAGAGTCACTCTATCAGACAGTGGTCGAACAAGATCCGGGCGAGTCACTTTATCAGACAGTGGTACATGTCTTTCATGCTATGTTGGAGAATCCGCGCTTTTGGTCATCCTATGGAGCTGTTGAACGCTCATCTACAACAACATATTCCCTGATAGAAAGAACCAGGCCTTCCGGTAATGAAGAGCCTCATAATGTTTGTAGGGGCATATATCTCACCAACAAGCGATACAACCTTCAGCCTTCTCGTAAGCGGTTCGAAGTAGCAAGAGGAAAACCACCGAGATACAACATCTCGCGCGTCCGTCAACTCCAACTCCGGTACCACATGCACGACTCCCACAATGATGAAACAATGTTCAAGATATTCCATATCTGGATCGACAACAACCACTACGAACAAACCATGTAAACCACGCTTGGGGACTGAGGCTTAGCATGAAGTTCCTTCACCGTCAGTCAAGAAATTCTTCAACATGAAAGAGATGGTCAGTCAAGAAGCATGGAATTATCAAGGGTAAATCGAACTGAAGAGGGAAACACTTCAACGCTCCCTCTAGCGAAGCCGCTTCAATGGTCTATTCAAGAGCCGCCTCAACGCTCTCTCCGGGACCCACGTTCGCTTCAGAATCCTTCTTCAACACTCTCTCCGGGATCCACCTCAACGTTCGCACCAGAAACCACTTTAACATCCTCTCGAGCCGTTTCAACACTCAAGCCGCATCAATAATCTGCGCTCTGGTCAAGTTATATTTGATGTACTCATTGCTCAACATACGTCCCATCCATCCTTCATGAGGGCCCAGCGGAGCATGAAAAACCTTGAAGTCGATAGGAGAAGGGTTATCTTGTGGAACGGATATTTTCATATAGTTGAAAGGGCGCGGTGAACAACTCATCATCAATGTTCAAGCATATCTTTGAAGTCATCAACACCTCCGACTTGGCACCAAAGCATTATCCCCTTAAGACATCTCAACGGGAGTTCTTTTCTTCATTCTACAATAAAAGACATGAGTCAGTACTTGTATAAAAACGCGTGAGATGTGTAGTCACACACGACAGAACACACATTCACGTTGGAGTACACAAGGCTGGTATTGGGTCCAAACACCGGTGTTGATCAAGTCACAAGTCCGGTATTGCTCAAGTCTCAAGTCCGGTGTTGATCAAGTCACAAGTCCGGTATTGCTCAAGTCTCAAGTCCGGTGTTGATCAAGTCACAAGTCCGGTATTGCTCAAGTCTCAAGTCCGGTATTGCTCAAGTCTCAAGTCCGGTGTTGATCAAGTCACAAGTCCGTTATTGCTCAAGTTTCAAGTCCGGTGTTGATCAAGTCACAAGTCCGGTATTGCTCAAGTTTCAAGTCCGGTGTTGATCAAGTCACAAGTCCGGTATTGCTCAAGTTTCAAGTCCGGTGTTGATCAAGTCACAAGTCCGGTATTGCTCAAGTTTCAAGTCCGGTGTTGATCAAGTCACAAGTCCGGTGTTGATCAAGTCATAAGTCCGGTATTGATCAAAGTCTGGTATTGCTCAAGTTTCAAGTCTGGTATTGATCAAAGTCACAAGGATGGTATTCGAATAAAACAGGCGTACGCGGCAGGGCCGGTTTTCAGTCGAAACACAGGGTCAACGTTCAGTCAGGCACGCGGCAGGTCCCACTTGATCGGCCCAGTTGGTCGAAGGCATACACAGTCCCCAATCAAAGCTCTCTCTCCAGAAGAAGGTGTTTCAACTCCAACACTTCAACGCTCTCCCAGGCCTGCTCCAGAAGCTGCTTCAACGCTTTCTACAGGACCCACATTTATGTTTGAGCACACAAGATTCATTTAAAAAAAAAAAAGGCTTGCTCACATCGGGTCCCACGTTCGAGCAAAGCAAACAGCAAGGCCGGTGTTTGGTTAAAGCATCAAGTCCGTTGTTTAGTCAAGCTAGCTGGGTCGGTGTTTGGTCGTAGTAGCAAGATGACACTCGAGCAAGTACATCAACTGTACGGTCAAAGTAGGCACATGACATGCCTGACGTTTGAAAAATGTACACGGTGGTCCCGCGTTTGATCGAAGCATGCACATCTGCCCATGTTCGAATCAAGCATGCTTACATCGGGTCCCACGTTCGATCAAGCAGACGCAGCGGACCCACGATTAACCAAAACAGGCACATCAAGCCCACATTATATCAAGCAGGTGCAATAGCCCCACGAACGAAACAGGCGTAACAGTCCATCGAAGTAGGCAAGACCGACATCATGCTAGGGGAACACTCGCCTGGACGCCTCTTGAACGTGACATGCTCCAAGGACATGATGACCCGTCTCTCTTGGTAACATCTAACTTTGTCTCATAAGCTTTGTCTTTAACTGTCACCATCTCATGCCTACCCCACAATGGTGTAACCATTACGTGCTAGGCAGGGGACTTAATGTTGATGGTGGATTTTCATTTAAGGCTAAAATTGTAAAAGCCAAAATTATGCGCTAACATCTTGCAAAAGATAAAGCCATTAATGAGTGATGAATACTTTTTCACTTTACTAATTCACCTAGAATGGAGCATGTGGCAACAATCCCAGTATTCTGTGAATTAAATACACAAAAATCATCCAGGCTGGAGCATGTAGCAACAATCCCATATACCCTGTGAATTTACAGCATTATTAATTAATGCATGACCAGCCTTGTAGTTGCAGGAAATCCCACACTACACCCCTTACTAGATTTTACTCAATTAACTCATTTTGAATATGAATTGTTATAGATTTTATTGATTATTTTCTTGAAATGTTCACAAAGGAAAATAGAACAGAGTTAAGAAAATTACAATCACTCCAAAGTTTCTCTCTCCTAATATTTTGCTCAACAATTCAAAAAGACCTCTCCTACAAACAGACTTACTCGACCCTTTATATAGGGTAATACACACGGTGGATGACAAACTAAGTTGTCCTTTATTTTCGGGAATAACTCGTAAGCGTCGCGAGTGTTATAAATGTTTTCCTTGCGACACTCCTAAATCTCGCCAAGTCTTCACGCTTTTCTCACGTTCTGGCTTTCGTCATCTAATGCGTCATTAAAATCACTTCCTTGCGACGCCTTCGCAACGTAGTTGTTTATTACTCTCTCAAAATACTGATGTCGCGATATTCTGCTCCTACATCTTGCCTCTTCTCATGTCTTCTCTGCGAAGAAGAGAATGTCATGAGAACCAATATTTTAAAGTGCCGCAACTGTTCATCTTTATCTCGCGATGGTTCATTTTAACTCGTTTTATTTATGTACGGAATTTATTACAGGTGTTTCTTCTTCCACTCTTTTCTTGACACGTCTCTTTCAACCGTTTATTCTTGACCATTCACGTCCCATCTCGCATTAAATGCATTTGTTTTCTCGAGGATTCTCTTCTCTATATATAGCTTTCTTACCCTTCTCCTTTTCTCTTTTATTTTCTCTCTGCAACTTTCCTTTAACTTTCTTCCTCCGCAATTTGCGCTTCTGCTACTGTAATTCTCCCTTTCAATTCTCTCAATCTTCAATTCTTCATTCATTCCCATATTATATCAATGGCTTCACTAGGTCGTACATATAAACCCCTTTTCTAAGATACTCAAAATAAATTACAAGAGAAGGGTTTCATCTTGTCAACCATTCCTGATCAAAAATCTTCGTCTATCTCTATGCAAAACTGTTTTCTGATCATCAATGTGATGATCATAAAATCATAGTCTCGCTAGGTCAACTCCTCGCAGGACTTCCCATTCCTTTATATAATCCCGAGATACCATTATTCTATGAAATCCTTGCTCATGAAAAGTTCTCGCGAGCTGTTTATCAGTTGAGTGGCGACTGCATCCGTTTGATGCTTGAATTCGCAAACCGCGGCGCTGGCAAAGGATCTTTATATCCTGTTAATGTTAGAGATCCTAAATTCGCAAATTTGGAAATAGTTGCTGAGAAGTATACTGTAGAAAATTTCTTTGCGAATTATTCAGTAATAAACATGAGAAATGATAAATCATTGGGGTGCTCGATGAAAAGAATAGATAATATTTCCGATGACAAGCTGCTTATGCAAGATATTGATTGGCATTCGGGCAACAATAGCACTCCCCGTCATTCCAAAGATGAGAAATGGTGGGTTGTTCCTTTGTTGTTGAGTGGACCTTACATCGCAGGTTCATATGTTCTCCCTGCACACCTTGCGAATTATCATCCTTGGGAGTTTAAGTGGCCTGAGGAGACGAAAGAGGTATATTTCCTTTTTTCAATTTCGCCTTGCGACATTTTCTTCCTCTTTTATTTATTAACTTTCAAAAAAATTTAGATCGCCAGAATGAGAAAGAAGTATAAAGAAGATCCAAAGCCGAGTACCCTGGCGATACTCCGATCGCTCACGGATGAAGTAAGAAACATTTTCTTTTGTTATTTTAAACAATATTGTTGCCTCTGTTTCTTATCTTCATGCGTATGCGAAGGTTGACGTTGAAGAGGCTATAGCTGCGAAGGTTAAAGGCAAGGATAAAATTACTTTTCGCAAGGACAAGTTTTCTGCTCCGCTTTCTAAAAAACGAAAAACCCATCTCTCTTCTCAAACCAGTGAAAATTCTGATGAGGGTGAAAATGAGGTTGGTACCTCCTCCACGAAAGAGAATCACTTGACTACTTCTGTTATGGCGCAATTGTCCAGTGTCTTCTCCGATTCTATGCAAGGATTAGGAGATGATCATCTAACTGCTACTTGCGGAGCTCTCGCAAAAATTTGTGATGCCCCACTATTAGAGGATAATGAATCTTTTCGCGGAGTCTCCCGAACGTTGACCTCCAGTCACTTAAATGCTCTCACTGCTTTGGTATGTTCATATTCCTTTGTTTCTCTGTAATTTCGATTACAAGCTTTATCTTAACAATTTCTTTTTTCCTTTATAGTCTGGGAGAGCTTCCTTTGTTGTTGCCTCAGATCTCGAGAGAATATGCGACAACTTTCGCAAGAAAAATCTCCAACTTAAAGTAAAGATCCAAGAATTAGAAACTGAGGTTGCGATGTCTCGCAAGAAAGATGAAAGAATTCAACAATTGGAAACTGAATCGGTTTCTCAGAAGACTAAGATGTCTACTCTTCAAAGCGCAAACCAGCAACTTTATGGTATGAAATTTTTATTCTTCAAGTCATCTTTACTTTGTCGGCTATTATTCTTTGCCTGATTTATTATTTTCGCAGACATATATAATCTCTCTGAAGAAGCCATTCTTCTCCATTCATTTCCCGAGCCCATGGATAAAGATGTTCTTCTCACCCATCTCAACGAATCTTTAAGTAACTCATCAAACAAAATTGATTCTCTTTCATTAAATGAACTTCGAACCAAATGTCGCCTTTTAGAGATTGAACATAGAGCTAGTTTAGGTTTAGCCAACCGATTTAAACAAATGTATCTTGATTCCCATAGAAAAATCGAGCTTCAAAGGAAGAAAATTAGTGGCCTTATAGATGAAAAAGAACGTACTGCTAATAAGGGTGCACATGCATTAGCAACATTTCAAAAATCTCTTCTCGAAGTACAAATTGAACGAGATGAATCCCTTCGTCAAAATGCCATACTTATGGAGCGAGAAGAGCAAGTTCGTTCGCTTCTTGTTATAAATAATGATGATGAGTTCGCTTGGGCTGCGAAGGTTCTAGATAATGCCAGGAATAATTTCGGTGTTGATGTTAGTCTTCATACCGAACATACTGCCTTGGTTAAAGATATGATATCTGACAGAGAAGGTTGTTTATTATACTTTACTGCTCTTTTCCTCTGTAGTACTGTTATAATGTTGTTAATTCATTATCATATGTTTTGCAGAATCTGAGAAGAGATTTCAAACAAGGATTGAAGAACTTGAGTCTGAAAAAAGGGAACTCGCAGAAGGCTTTTCTCTTCGCAACAACAAATATTCTAAGCTGAAGAAACAACTGCAAGCGAACTTCAATAATTATGCGATTCGGCAATCAAACTATTGAACTTCAATGATCACAAGATTCCTCTTAGTTCATATCCTTGTCTTCGCGAGGATATTCCTGAAGATACACTTTTTTCGGATGTCTCCGATAGCGAAGCCAGTGAAGAAGAAGAATCTGGCGAGAAGAATGATGAAATCGAAGAATCTGATAAAGAAGAAGAATCTTCCAAGAAATAACTTCTTTTTCTTCTTTCCTTTCTTGTAATATATGTATACATATCCTTTTAATCTTCCATTTCTATAAACCTTCAATGTGAATCTCTTGGATTACTAAATATGAATTCAACTCTTGTTTTCAACTTTTGTAAATTTATCCTTTATTTTCTCATTTCCTTTATGCATAAATCTATCATATGAAGATGAATAACAAAATTTCTTCACATGCATTCCCATACTTGCCTCTGTTATTTATTTGCAGATGAGAGATTTATTTTGAAATTTATCATTGCGACAAGATCGCAGGATATCCTCAAAAATGAAGAAATCTATTGATCTTGCCTTAACATTTCTTGTGTGGTCTTATTTTGCCTTCCTAATTAAAGGTCTTATTTTGCCACCCCTCATTGCGACAAAGTCGCAGGACGTCTTTACATTTTCATGCAATGACCCATTGACCTTGTCTTATCATTTCGTAAGTATTTTTGCTCGTGCAGGATATTTTACTTGCGACAATATGAGAGTTTAAATATTCTTGCGAATATAAAATCCCATGATATTGTCGTCTTTGCGACGTGATCGCAGGACGTTTTTACACTTTCATGTAAAAACCCATTGATCTCGCCTTACCTTCATGTTAGTATTTTTGCTTCTTCAGGATCATTGCACAAATATGACAAGTCTAAATTTCCTTGCGAAAGTAAAGCCTCATGACATTTGCGTCTTTTGACACTTATCAGCTCCCTAATGGAGGGTGCCGCCCTTATCTTCCCCTGGTTGCCCCTTCAAGGAGGCGTACATCGGCCATACAAGACTAGCTCCTCCCATCCGGTCTTAACAACAACCAGTTGTTTTGCAGCCTCTTATCCCTTATACCTATATGGCTTATGGTTACGAGACTGCACCCTAAGTGGAGTTTTCTTCGGGCCGAGTGCAGATATACCAAGACTTGCCAAGAATGGCCGAGACACTTCAAATGCCCGGGCACTCTTGGCTCAACCGTGTACCCGGCGCCTTGAGCATACATCGACTCCTTGGAAGAGACCCTCGGGCGTCCAACCAGGGGGTATAACCTTATATATATAGTTGGAAATCCAAGGTATCTCTCCGGATAGGCTTTCATGGGCCCCAAATCTCCATGACTCGAGTTCCGGGAGGCGGTGTAACCTTTCCCCGAGCCATGTCAAGAGATACCCCTTATATGACGCACTTTAGGTCTTACATTTGCCTCTTGCGAAATATCATTCGCGAACTAGGGTGTACGCCATAAAGGTTCGTCCCATTCACTCACTCTTTCATTTTTGTTAATTCATTCAATCATTCATTTTGTTTGCAAAGATATCGCGCAATCTTACATTGTTTTGTTTTTCAATTCTTCACTCAAATTGTCATACATTTTTGATGGCGAGACCCTCGCATATTTCTTTTCCAATTATTTTTTCTTCCTCTTACCCTTAACAAGCTTTTGCTATTGCCTTTTGATGATTATTCATTTCTTACACTTTTCGCTTCTGCTACTCTATGCCTCTTCACCATTCAAAACAAATTTTTAGCTTTCGATCCAACTTCTATTACGAACGTTTCTTTCCCCTTTGATAGTGGTGGTGGAAATTGTTGAACTTTCTCTTCACTTTTTAGAAAGTGATTCAGCTTCCCTTGATCAATCATTCTAAGGATGATTCTTTTTATGTTTCTGCAGTCGTTTGTCAGATGTCCATGAAAACGGTGGTAAGAGTAGAATTCATGACTTCTATCACTTGGTGGTGGTTCACTCCCCATGTTCCATGGTGCAGGTATGTTTTCCATCAGGAGTATAGCTTCCCAGATTTTTTCAACACTAGTATTCAGTGGTGGCATCTTGATTTCTTCCCATACTACTCTATGACGTCGCTGACCTCCATGATAATTCTGTTTTTGACTTCCATAGGTTTCTTGCGAGTGATCAAGTCTCTGAATTTTGTTATTGCCGCCACGGTTGTAGTAATTTCTTTCTCTTTCAAACTCTTCTTGATCTCGGCTTCCCATCGCTACTAATTTTGGTTGTCCATCATCTACCACTTTTTCTTGTTGCCCTTGCGAGGTACTCGCCACTGTTTGTATTAATCTGGGTAACAAACTTGCATTCGCAGCACTTGAACTTGTATTCGCGACTGGGTACGATTCCACTTCATTTTGTCTTTCTTCCAAAGCAATATATTCCTCTTGCAGTTCTCTCAATTCTGTCATCGTGATTGTATTCTTGACTCTGAAAATTTGAACATATAATAGGTTGGTTGCGAACATAGCATTTATGAATGATAGTATGAGGTATCTTTCATCCACCCGTCCAGCCATTTCGCTGCACATTGTCTTCCATCTTACGGTCAGATGTCTCAAGCTCTCGCCAACTCTTTGTTTTAGCCCAAATACATCTTCAATGCCAGGTCGCGAAGAGTTGTTGCTTATATACGCCCCTAAAAATATAGCTTGTAAATGATTGAATGACGTGATTGTATTCCTTGGTAGACCCTCAAACCATTTCAACGCTTCTCCCGTTAAACTCGACGCAAAGTATTTGCACAATATAGCATCATGGTTTTCCCACTGTAGCATACATCTCACGTAAGCCTTGATGTGTTGTACTGCACAAGTTGACCCATCAAAAATGCTAGTTAATGCTGGTAAGTTGCACTTTGGGGGTATTCCTCCTAGCTGCACCTCTAATGTAAAAGGATTTTTCGCAGCCTCTGCGATAGCTTCATCTAACTGTCTTCTCCCTCCTTCTCTTCTGCTGTTCAATATTCCTCTCATCTCTGCCAATTCTAGCAGAATTTGTTCATTTGCCTCGAATTTGAATTTATCGGTCTCTTTGATTCTCGCTTCCCTCCTTCTTCGTTCGTGTCTACTTATATTTTCTGGTTCATTGCTCTCTTCTCTTCTTTCTCTGCGAGTTTCTCCCTCATCTCTTTCACAAATTCTCACACCATTATATCTGTCATTTTCTCTTCTTGGATGTCTATCAATTCTTTTTTGTATTCTTTCATATTCTTCGTTGATATCTCCATTGTTGCGATTTCGCTCGCGCCTTCTTTCTCGATTGTCATGAGTATTCTCGCCGAATCGCCTCTTCCAATTCCGTTTTCCATTTCTCGCTCTCAATCTTTCTCTCGCGAGCTAGACGCGCTTGTTCAGATATAATGCTTTTCAATGTCATCTTCAATTTCCTTTTGTTTCCTTTGTGTTTCTCTCCCATGTAGTATTCTTCTTCCTTCTTCTTGATTTTCTTCATTAATCGGGTTATTCTGTCCTTGAGGTGCCTATTTTCTTGATTTCCGTCATTTTGATCATTCACCAAAATATAACGGTTCTCTACTAGTTCTCTCTCTTCGCGACCTCCTTCACCAAAATTTGACTCTCTTTCCAAATTTTCTTCATTGACGTTTTCTGCAGGTAATGTTCTTCTCACGTTTTCTCTAATCGATTCTGATCTCGATCCGTTATTACTTCTTGATCTTCTACTTTGCAGCCTCCTATTTTCCATCCTTAATTCGTGGTTTTTCCTTGTTAAATTTGCGCGTTCTTCTGCTTCTAACCGCCTTTCTTCATGTATTGTCCGTCTCAACGCTTCTAATGCTGCAATTTCTTCATTTCCACGAATTGTTTCTCCCATCTCTTCTCGATTTCTCTCCTCCTGTCTATTATTTATCACTTGTTGCACTTCTTCTCTTTCTTCTATAGAATCTGATCTCCATGTATGCACACTCACCCTATCATAATCTATTACTTTATTCGGCGCTGGTTGAATCGGTGGTTGAATTTGGCCTTCTTCTTCATTCCTTGTGTTTACTCTTGAGGGTTCACCTACCTCATTTCTCCTTTCCCCAGCCAATCTTCTGCTTCTTCTTATGGTTGTTGGTTGTTCTGATGTTCCTCTTCTTCTAGCCATTTCTTAATTTCAATAATTTGCTAGAAATTGTATGAAATTCTTCTCTTTGTACTCAAATTCGTCCCTGTTTCTAGCGCATATGTAGTTGCAGGAAATCCCACACTACACCCCTTACTAGATTTTACTCAATTAACTCATTTTGAATATGAATTGCTATAGATTTTATTGATTATTTTCTTGAAATGTTCACAAAGGAAAATAGAACAGAGTTAAGAAAATTACAATCACTCCAAAGTTTCTCTCTCCTAATATTTTGCTCAACAATTCAAAAAGACCTCTCCTACAACAGACTTACTCGACCCTTTATATAGGGTAATACAGATGGATGACTGACTAAGTTGTCCTTTATTTTGGGAATAACTCATGAAGCGTCGCGAGTGTTATAAATGTTTTTCCTTGCGACACTCCTAAATCTCGCCAAGTCTTCACGCTTTTCTCACGTTCTGGCTTTCGTCATCTAATGCGTCATTAAAATCACTTCCTTGCGACGCCTTCGCAACGTAGTTGTTTATTACTCTCTCAAAATACTGATGTCGCGATATTCTGCTCCTACAAGCCTTGTATTTTCTATACTCATTACCGGTGTGGCATGACGACTGAGTGTTGTTCTCAGCAGAGCAACGCGAATCTCCAAGCATTAATAATGAAGCATGTACGAAATACCCATACAGGCTACGACTCTCGGTGTGTTATACTAGCCCGATTGAGCATATTTGAAACCGAACCGACCATATCGGTCTCGAAACGATCACGACCATCCATCTTCACCAGCATGATTGGATGGCTTAAATTGAATCCATGACCCAAAGCAGGTATTAGAATATTCACTACCGACCCAACGCGGGCCCCGCATGGTCGGTCTCCCCAAAGGGGTGGCATAACTTTCCAAACCGTCCAAACCAGAGCAGTATGGACGAAAAACCCTAAATTAGGGTTTGCGACACATTACATGTATCGCAAAACAGTCTCAACCATCCATCTTCGCAGGCATAGATAGAGGGTGTAGATATAGATTCAAAGGGCCCAGAGCATGTCAACACAAACACCGTGTGCCCGCCTACATACCTAACTGATCGGTCAGGACCAACTATGGTTGGTCGTCTTGATTCGTGCGTCCCAAACTGGGTATAACACACGGCCGGCAAAACCTAATTAGGGTTTGTGTCGCGATCACGAGCGTCCATTTTCTCCTGCACGAATGAAGGGTCCATGAATAGATTAAGCAGGTCCGGTAAGTATCAACACGATCACTATGGGCACACCTATCTCCACACCCGATCGGCCAAGACCAAACTTGGCTGTACACCTTGATTTGCGTGCCCAAGCTAGGCGTGGTCACACTTCCCAACCACAAACTGATCTCGACCGCTCAAGTTTACCGGACAAATTGAGTGGCTTAGATCACGTTTCTATGGGACGATGAAGTACATGTATATACACCATCCCACCGTATGCACGCCGGGATGATCAGCCAAGACCGACCAAGCTTGGTCGTCTTGGAACGCGCGCCCAAAAATTGGCATGATGCGCGGATTTTGCAGCACCACATTTCTATTGCTAATCGATCTCGACCGCTCAACTTCGCCGGACAAATTGAGTGGCCCAGATCACACTTTCACGAGACAATGAGATATGGGCGCCTATACCGTCATGTCGTCTACACACGTGCACGATCGACCCTGTCAAAATTGTATCCCAAGCTTGGATTCGACCAAGCTGAAGAGTGATGCTTGCGCACCTCTTCAAAAACCCTAATTCCATCAACGGTCGCAGATGAGTGTCTCAAAGATCATCTCGTCCGTCCAACTTCACCGGATTGGTTATACAACCCTGGTCAGGAGTTAATTGGTCAGTGAGGCATCATGGTGATCACCACCCGTCACTTTACCACATCATGATGCAGTACCTGCATAGAATACACACGATACTTCATAGGTATCGACTTCCTAAATAACTTAGTTATTTAATCGAGCATTACATGCTACTTTCTGTGGGTCCCACGATCCACACACTCGAGACATCAATCATGTCACAAACTGGGGGATACATACTGGGGTATTGGTCTGGCGGTTTACAACGTGCGGCGTGCAACGCGCCATCACAAGAACGTGTTAGGAAGTCATGGACGGTTAGAGATGACAGGAGAAGTGGGCAAGACTGGTCGTGTAACACTAACACACAACTCCACTACTCCATCACTCCACTTCCTCCACTTCCCATGAGAGATGTGAATAAGGCTCAAATGACTTGTATAAATAGGTTCTCCTCCCTATTTCCAACAACAGAACAAGTCCAGACAACAGAGGCAAGTGTTGATACCATCGTATTCAAACACCGGAACTGATAGCTTACATCCTGCAAGCCAGTTCAGCTTTATGATACAAGTCATACATAGCCAACACCTTCACAATATCAACACCTTCTTCGCTTCCCTCCCTAAGATCAACCCCATCTCCTTCACTTTGCGACCGAAACAAGTCTGGAACGACCATTTCTTGGTTTAGGACGGATTTGCACATATTGATTTCTCGAATCTACAAGCACTCCCGTGTAGTGCATTTGTTTAAGGTTTAAACTCGTTTCCCATCCACACTCCCCAAATTACCAAAACCGGCAGAAATAGTTTTCACCCATAAACACCTGGCTTCACAAATCCCAATGAAATCTTTGTAGTCGCTTAACCATAAAAGGGTTTCCGGAGAGGACGACTCTAGAGACAACTAGGACACACCAAAAGTAGTGTCAGGATTCAAAGATCCCAGGTGCCAAGAGTTCCCCTTATATAGACTTCAAAGCCTAGGTTGCTTTAGGTTTAAGATAAGATAGATTTGGAACCAAGCAAACAATATCCACCGTTAGATGAAAACTTTGAATCTAAATCACATATACAAGATATACACTATGGTTAGGTAAACCGTAACCGAACCGTGTATAAAGACTATGTTCAACATGGTTAGCCGAAACTAGCCGATTTGAACTTAAAAGCTTAACACTCATTTTCATGTTCACTAAGACATTAATATTGAGTCACAATCATGTGATCAAATGAGTCTAGTGTTAATTACATACTTTATCAAATGCACATTACTTCATAGAAATAATTTAGGGTTATTTGGTGTTTGGTACTTAGATTTTTTCCAACATTAGTGTTTGGTCTAACATTTGTCCAACTTTGCGTTTGGTACTTGAAAATAACGTTGACCGTCTTTCCAAGGGCTTTTGTTTTGACCAAATTTTAATTAATTTTTACCCCTAAAGTGGGCCTTAGATCCAAGGGCTTTAATAAAAAAAAATATATGTAGCCTACGGTGAGAGATCTTTCCTTTGCTCTTATTTTCCTCCGCCTCTATGTATGGGGATTTAGATGAAGAGAAAAGAAACCAATCAATTGTTCCCCAAATCGTTCGATCTTCTCTATCACCTCCATCACGACGTTTACAGCACCCTTCTCCATATCTTCAATAGACCAATTTCTAATTCAATACCACTTACTCAACGGACCCTACTTCTAATCAAATAAACAAGATCAGAAATTTCTTATCGAACATGTGATCAAATGAGTCTAGTGTTAATTACATACTTTATCAAATGCACATTACTTCGTAATTTCTTCAAGTTGATTTTTCAAAGTATGTTTAGAAATAATTTAGGGTTATTTGGTGTTTGGTACTTAGATTTTTTCCAACATTAGTGTTTGGTCTAACATTTGTCCAACTTTGCGTTTGGTACTTGAAAATAACGTTGACCGTCTTTGACTGTTTTGACCAAATTTTTAATTAATTTTATGGAATTAAAATACTGAGTTTACATCTGTACCCCTAAAGTGGGCCTTAGATCCAAGGGCTTTAATAAAAAAATATATGTAGCCTACGGTGAGAGATCTTTCCAGTGCTCTTATTTTTCCTCCGCCTCTATGTATCGGGATTTAGGGAAACCAATCAATTGTTCCCCAAATCGTTCGATCTTCTCTATCACCTCCATCACGACGTTTACAGCACCCTTCTCCATATCTTCAATAGACCAATTTCTAATTCAATACCACTTACTCAACGGACCCTACTTCTAATCCAATCTAAAGTTCCTCATATCCTTAATTAATCCAAAATCCCTAAACACTCACAAACAACAGTAGCAAATAGGGAAATGAACTAAATCTCTCTTGAAAATTTACATGGTTGGATTGATTCCCTTGAAACAGATTTCGAAAAGCATTTTTTTTTACAAATTCGTTCACTGCCTTAATGATGTTTACGGTTTTTGATTTGATCTTACTATTTTTTCTGGATTTCATTTGAGTAGGAACTGTGAAACTAGGGTTTGGTGGAATGTTTTATTTGCTGATTTTTTTATTGATTTGATCTTTGGATCGTTCACATCAGGTTTCCAATTTTGGAACCTTAGACCGAGAAGAAATGGATAAAATGGATTTTGTTTAACATGATAAGTGATTCGAGAAAAAAAATAAATATGGGGTTAGCAATACAAAGTGAGAAGGTGTTAATGATGATGGCTGCACTGGTAGAGAGGTCCTAGCAGAGAAAGTGAGTTTGGTGGCAGTGAGGTGGTGGCGATGATGCGTTTGGAAGAAAAAGAGAAGATGGTTCATGAATGAATTAGGGGTAGTGTATTACGGTAAATGGTGATAAAAGGGAAGGGTACAATGGTAAATTAGATTTAGTAACTTGATATTATTTATTTTTTAAATAATTATTCATCAGGAGTCAAAACTTAACCGAGTCAACCCAGGTCAACGTTTTTTCCAAGTACCAAATGCAAAGTTGGACAAATGTTAGACCAAACACTAACTTTGGACAAAACCTAAGTACCAAAAACCAAATAACCCAATAATTTAATCGCAATTGAATCAAGATCGACATAGTTTTAGTTTGTAAATATATAAAGTACAATTACTTGAATCGTTCGTGAATCGGCTGAGTCACAGTACGCGGATCAGTTAGCAAACTTATATGCAATTACCGAATTCCAGAGTCTACAGAACTTTTTCAGTTCATAAACCGGTTTGCACACTTATGCAATTACCAAGTTCCGGACTCTACAGAACTTTTCAGTTCACGTACCAGTTTGCAAACTTTGAACCAACTCAAAGTTCCAGAGTCTACATAAGTTTTTAGTTCACGTACCCGTTTGCAAACTTAAGACCTTTTTCGGTTCCGGATTTCACAAAACATTCAGCTTGCTTACCGGTTTGGGTACTAAACTGGTTCTAGAACATGGAACTGTTTTGGCTAACCCGGTTCCCTTACCACAGTTCCACAATGGTTTGTATACGAATATACATACCTATCCGGATCACGAAACAAACTGATTTTCCCATGATCAACATACGAATATGCATATCACATAAATCTGAAAGGCGATATGTTGCTACTCCGCTATGTGTACGAATACATGTAATACGGCTTCAGACATATAATAGTTTTCTCAATTCGTAAGACTAATAACACTGTATTGTATTCCGAATATTGTAGTTATATATTTCTCTAAATCAATTCGAAGCATTCCTGAATAACATTGATAAGTGCATAATTCATATGATTTTAGTGTCCATTCCATACTTGTTTTAGCTATTATTCTTGCATATTTTCGTAATATTACTCTTGGTTCTCTTATTTGTCTCTATTAGGTGAATCATCCAAAAAAGGAGCTACAAAGTGCTAAAAACAGATAAGGATAGAAGTATTCCAAGTATCCAAGTGCCCAAGTCCAAGAGAAGTGGAAGAAATGCGACGAAAAGGAGCAAAACGCTCAAAATCAAGAGACGGGCCAAATACCAAGATTAAATCATTCAAACTCAAGATTTCTCATCATTATCTTGAATAGAATTGAATTTTGAAAATAATGCAAAAAGAATGAGGTCATTCCGAGTTCGTACGAAGAAGTTGTGGGCAAAACAAGCTTTTTATCGAATACCGAAGACAAGCAACTTTGCAAACTGGTATGCAGACGGGAGTAACTGAAATTTCAGTTTGCAAACGGGTATGCAAACTTATTTTCCTGGATTTTATTACAAAATTTAAGTTTTCAAACGGGTATTCAAACTGTTGAACGCTAAAATTCACGTTAGGGTCTTTCTTTCATAATTTCGGGTCGGGTTCCTTAACCGACGGAGATACTTGAAGGCCAAGCAATGTAAACCTATATAAATAGGTATTAGGTCATGAATGATATAACATCAAGAGGTCACGAAATTGTAAGTCTTGGAGAGGAGAAACAACACACGGAGCGAAATCTAGGGTTTCAGAGTGATTCTTCAATCGTAACGTTATCTCTTTACTTTTCTCATATGTATATCATGGATGTTTCTACATCCATGAGTGTCTAAACATCTATTGATTGAGGATGAATTCTAAGTTGTAAACAATATTTTAGTTATTATATTAATTTGCTTTGAAGTTCTTCATATGATTATGACTTGTTTATACTATTACGAATATTTATGATTGATAGATTGTTTAGGTGGCCAACTAAATTGATATAATCTATTGCTAGTATTGAGTTAGGAGATAAGTAATCGTCGAATAACTTGTACACAAATAGAGAATACGAGACCTTACAGAGGGATTTTGTGGAGCGATTGTGGGTATAAATAACACTAGAAAATGGACCTTGAGCTAAGAGTCTAACTACTAGGATCAACCTATAAATTCACAAAAGATAAAGCATTCGACCAAATTACACCTTAAGTGAGCTACTACTAGGTGGTTTAGAAGAATAGAATCTGGTATTTGAGAGCTTATGTATTCAGTGATAAAAGGAATTTAGGGAACAACACTGAGCTAGCTGTTATTCCACGGTTGGTGATAATCTATGATTAACGACGAGTAGGAAATTATAATAACTCATTGGCAGTTTATTAACGAAGAAGGATTCCTCGATCATATCTCTCTCTATTGATTACATCTCAACTTTATTTGCTTTGATTATTTTACTTTGTTCAAAATATAAAACAAAACCCCCCCTTTGTGACACTTTGACAACTAAAACTCACTGCTCTTCGTGGGAACGATCCTTGCTTCCATTATATTACCAGTTAATTGTGTGGAAATAAGATTATTAATTTGATTACACTTACGACAACCATCAAATTTTGGCGCCGCTGCTGGGGAGCAGTCGGTAGCTTTAGTTGTAATTTTTATTAGTTTTATTCTTATTTTTAGATTTTCTTTTTAGTCTTTAATTTTCGTTTTCTAGATTTCGGTTTCAGGTACTTAATCTCTGGCACCGAAGGACTGGGAATACCAGAGGTGCGGAATTCAAACCCATAAAGGAATGGTACTACAAGCACGTCAGCAAACGCAACAAGAACCTTCTACAGAAGAGATGGTTAATACAGACGACGAGAGAGATCCACCACCTTCGGAGAGGAAGTTGGGAGAGTTGGCATATCCATGTTTAGATTCGCAACCACTGTGCATTACAATCACTAACCCAGTGGATCTGAAGTCGAATTTACTTCATCATCTACCAAAGTTCAAGGGACATCCAGGTGAAAATCCAAATCGACACCTCCAGCAGTTCCAGAACACGATGACAAGTATGAGGCATGCAACCACAAATAGAGATATGGCTATGCTACAATACTTTCCGTTCTCATTGACAGACTTAGCAGAAGAATGGTTGTATTATCTTCCTCCAGGGAGTGTTACAACATGGACTGAGATGAAAAAGCTATTTTTGGAGAAGTATTTTCCTGCTTCTAAAGCGACCGCTGCTCGTAAAGAGATTAGTGGTATTCTACAGATTACTGGAGAATCTCTTATGAATACTGGGAGAGATACAAGAGATTGCTGGCAAGTTGCCCTCACCATAACATATCCTCAAAACTCATTATTCAATACTTTTATGAAGGATTACTTCCAGAGCAGAGGAATTTGATTGATGCAGCAGCCGGTGGTTCACTCACTGAGAAGACAATCTCGCAAGCAACTAGTTTGATTGAGAGTATGCCTCAAATGCACAACAATTTAATACAAGGCACGACTCAAACGTTAGAAGAATTAGCGAGATGGGATAATATCCAAATACAGAGCACCGGTTAAGCACCATTGAAAAGGATTCATCGTATATCTTCGGTAGTTGCTCCACCATATGAAGAGGAGGCCGAGCTAAATGCTTTATTCCCTAATTAGAGGCCAAGGTATGATCCATACTCAAATATTTATAACCCTGGCTGGAAAGATCATCCTAATTTAAGTTATGCTAACAAGCAAGCAGCAGATCCTAATCCATATGCAAGACAAGGTGGTTTTCAACAACACTTACAGCAACCACAACAAGCTAAAGAGCAGGGGACTTCCATCGATGATAAGTTCAACATGCTAATGCAAAGCATGCAGGGTGTCGTATCTACAACACAGATTCTAAAAGAAACAGTTCAACAAAATCACCAGCAACATGAAATGGTCATTAAGGACTTGAGGATGCAGATGGGACAATTGGCTACGGATGTGAATTTAATAAAGGCACAAAAATTAACAAAATTGCCATCACAACCGTTTGTGAACCCAATAGAGCACGCTAATATTTTAACTCTAATAAGTGGAAGGCAAGTTGAAGGGGCGAAACAACAAGAAGTGGTTAGTAACGACATCGAAAAGGAAGTATAGGTGGAGACCGTTTCAAAGGAAAAGCCAACCTTAACCGGCCAACCTAAGGATACTGTTCCTACCTTTACCACACCACCTTCTTTCCCTAGTCGTTTTGCCAAGTCAAAGAAGCAAGTTCTAGATAAGGAAATCATGGATATTTTCAGCAAGATACAAATCAACATTCCATTTATTGAGGCCATCGAAATGCCCAGGTATGCTAAGGTTCTGAAGGATTTATGCACAAGGAAGGATAAGTAGATGGCTAACGAATTTACTCAAGTAGGAGAAAGTGCCACAGCTATGTTACTGAAGAAGATGCCTGCGAAGTGTGAAGATCCGGGTGGGTTCACAGTGCCAATCAAGATTGGTAACCGACGGTTTGAGCGTGCTTTGCTTGATTTGGGAGCATCTATAAGTGTTATGTCAGCCGATATTTATGATTCTTTGAATCTTGGACCTTTACAAGAGGCAAAGATTACAATTCAATTAGCAAACAAGTCCAATATATATCCCAAGGGACTCGTGGAGGACGTGTTAGTTCAAGTGAATGAGTTAATCTTTCTGGTTGATTTCTACATTGCGGATATGCAAAATGGAGATAATTGTTCATCTACTTCGTTACTTCTTGGGAGACCGTTCATGAAAACTGCAAAGACGAAGATTGATGTTGATAGTGGTACACTCACTATGGAATTTGATAAGGAGATCATTCGCTTCAACATATTTGAATCTATGCGTTATCCTAGTGATGTTTACTCCGCTTTATCTATTGATGTTATTGGTTCGTTAGCACAACAAATGTTTGATTTGAACGGTGAAGATAAACTTGGAGTTGTGTTACGTAATATCATTGATTTATACGTTAACGGACAGTCGAACCTGGATATTGAGTTAGCCAAAGAACTGGTGGAGATGTGTGGTGCTTTAACGACACTACAAGAAGAAAAAACGGGTAATATTTCATATATTTCATTACCCATAACTAATGAGGTTCCTTTACCTTTTGTTGTGCAGGCACCGAAACTAGAATTGAAGCCGCTTCCAGACCACTTAAAGTACGCGTACTTGGGTGACAAAGAAGAACTTCCGGTGATTATTGCAAAGAACCTCACCCCAATACAAGAAGAACGTCTATTTAGGGTTCTGAAAGAGCACAAAACGGCTATTGGTTGGACAATTGCCGATATCAAAGGCATTAGTCCATCCATGTGTATGCATAGAATCCTAATGGAAGATGATATCAAGCCGGTGTGTAATGCTCAGCGTAGGCTTAATCCCCCAATGATGGAGGTCGTAAAGAAAGAAATCCTCAAAGTACTAAGTGTGGGGGTGATTTACCCAATTTCTGACAGCAAATGGGTTAGCCCGGTACAAGTGGTACCTAAGAAATCAGGTGTCACTGTTGTTAGAAATCAAGATGACGAACTTGTTCCTATAAGAGTTCAAACATGATGGAGAGTGTGCATAGACTACAAAAATCTTAATTCAGCAACCCGAAAGGATCACTTTTCTTTGCCTTTCATTGATCAGATGTTAGAGAGGTTAGCGGGACATTCGCATTATTGCTTTTTGGACGGTCATTCGGGCTACAATCAGATTGTTATTGCACCAGAGGACCAGGAGAAGACTACTTTTACTTGTCCTTTTGGTACGTTTGCCTATAGACGGATGGCGTTTGGTCTTTGCAATGCGCCTGCCACTTTTCAGAGGTGTATGGCAAATATATTTTTCTGACTATGTGGAATGCATCATTGAGGTATTTATGGATAATTTTAGTGTTTATGGTGATTCATTTGATATTTTTTTACAAAATCTTGAACTTGTGCTTAAAAGATGCATAGACACTAAACTTGTTCTTAATTGGGAGAAGTGCCACTTTATGGTAAACCATGGAATAGTGCTCGGTCACATTGTGTCCTCTCGAGGGCTCAAAGTTGACAAAGCAAAGATAGAATTAATAATAAACTTATAATATATCCCACTTCGGTGAGGGAAATTCGCTCTTTTCTTGGTCATGCATGTTTTTACAGGCAATTTATTAAGGATTTCTCCAAAATATCAATGCCGATGTGTAATTATTACAAAAAGTTGTTATTTTTTACTTCAACCAGGAGTGCAAGGATGCCTTTGATAAATTGAAAGAATTGTTGACAACTGCACCAATTATCAAGTCACCGAATTGGAGCCTGCCATTTGAATTAATGTGCGATGCAAGTGACTATGCAGTTGGAGCCGTTTTGGGTCAAAGAGTAGACAAGCTGTCTCATGTGATTTATTATGCATCTAGGACCCTAAACGATGCACAAATCAACTATTCTACCACTGAGAAAGAATTTCTGGATATAGTATTTGCACTAGAAAAATTTAGATCATACTTGGTGGGTACAAAAGTGATTGTATATTCCGATCATGCAACACTTAGGTACTTATTAAAGAAGAAAGAAGCTAAGCCAAGACTTATACGGTGGATGTTATTATTATTACAAGAATTTGATTATAAAATCAAGGATAAAAGAGGTGTTGAAAATAATGTTGGTGATCATTGTAGTTGCAGGAAATCCTACACTACACCCCTCACTAGAATGTACACAATTAAGTCATTTTAAGATGAATGATTATGATTTCTATTGATTGAATACTTGAATCTTTACAATATGAAATAGAAATGAGTAGTAGAATTACAATCACTCTAAAACTTTCTCTCTCCTAAAGACTTGCTTAACAATTCAAAAAGAACTCTCCCTACAACAGACTGACTCAACCCTTTATATAGGGTAGTACACAGTGGATGAC
>JAJJWW010016170.1:0-26821 GCA_023531295.1 Papaver armeniacum
ACAGTGTTTAGATAAACAGTCTGACAGTTATGATCTCTGGACTGAACTAGCGCAGATCTGAGTTTTTCACAAGAAAAAGGTATATCCAATCTTGATCTTCTAAAATAGATTATGAGACTCAATGAAATTAAAACATGGGGATACAAACATGACGTGAAAACAATAAAAACAAAAATAAAAGGGTTTAGGTACAAAAACCTATGGGTTTCCTCCAGTAAAGCGCTTGGTTTAAAGTGTAATGCCCGACTCTCTTGTTATAAATCCATATACCAACAATGCAAAATCCGGTAGTCTGCCCGAGAAAGCAATCGCAATTCTACTAGTAACACCAGAATGATTAGCATAATATGAATAATGAAATTGTTATAGCTTGAAAGTTTCCCCACACTTAGTCCTTTACACTCGGAAGTGGATAGAGAACATAAAATAAAGGAAACTTCTTGGGTTCCTCTCGATGACCTGCACAATGCTAGAATCAGCATAAGTGGTAGATACTTAGAAGCAAATAATTCTTTAAAACTGCTTAGAAGCACACAACTCCAATCCTAAGTGATGTCGATCAAAAGATTTAGAAATATGCGAAGGATTAGACAAACCTTCCACAATCACGTATTAGGATCTCTTAATTCTTAAGGATTAGAGTGAATTATTCCTCATTTGTATTTGGTCACATATAAAACTATTTAGCCATTCTTAGATGAGTTCTAGCTTTGATCAAAATCTTATCAGCTATAATCCTTAGCTAGCTCATTGGGTCTTCCACAACTTAACCAATTTGGTTTCATTCTCAATCTCTATTTCTTCAGCAACCCATCGTCGAATCTTGGAATCGGATCATCTCCAGAAATTAGTTCATTGGTGCGAAATCTTAAAATCATTGTTTGATCGTTATTTCTGTATGCGGTTATGTCATATTCATTCTCCTCCTTTTGAATAGGCGGTGATCATTATTATAGTCAGGATTTGAAATAACATTACCATATATGCAAGGATTTTCAAAGGATAACTCGTATACTAACTCGAGTCTTCGATCGACCTCATAATCTTCAATATCAATGACGTTGAAAGTTAGTTAAGTATTACCTTGTTGATTTCTTGAGGGTCTTTTATGATGCTCCCGACTTCTCCTAGCTGATCCTATTGTTTAGAAAGTTTTACGATATTAATTAGTTTCAGCCATTACTTACGACTGAAATTTCTGGTTTGTATCTCTTCTTTTGACATAAATAGCGAAAGAATATGATAAAGAAGGAGTAGGTCTTTCCAAACTCTCTAACGTCATCGCACATTACTAGAAAACAATGCGATCGAAAGCATAACTATCCTCATCATCCTTTGATTGTACACTTACATACCGTATAAGAGTTGTTGATATGTAAGAGGTATCCATAAAACTGCGTGAGTATGGTTGAGTAGTTATTACATGAATGAGATTGTGAAATCCGAATTGATTACCACTATAATATGATGATTGGTCCTGTGCTCCGTTACATGTATATCGTGATGAAACATGAGCAACTCCACAAGAACACACGAAAAAAATTTAAAAATAAATACAAGCTAAACAAATAACAAATCAATTAACATAGCTCGTGGTAGCGTAAATTGATCGTGTAGTAACACAACAAATTGGTAATCATATTTCCACTAATTAACATAGCAATATAGCATGTAGTAAGGATCGTTCCCAGAGTGTATGAATTGATCGGATTATTTAGTTGGTAAATAAATAAAAGCACGAAAGGGATTGTTTTAAAGTGAAATAAAAAGAATAACAAATAAAAGAAATATATGATCAAGGAATCCTTCGTACGTTACAGCAGATAGCTGGATTAAGCTATACTTATACTGTTCGTTAGAACCATTCATCCTGTGGAAACGACTAAGCTGGCGCTATCCCCAAAACTCCTTTGCCATGGATACGGAAGCTCTCCAATATCGGATTCTATCGCAACGACACGAGTAAGTAGATCACTCAAGATTAATCCGATCAACGACATAGGTTTGTGAATTAGGTTGATCCAGGTGGTTAAACTCTTAGCTCAAGGTCCACTTGCTGGTTTATCTTACTGTGACGTTGCTCCCGAGATCCTCTGCCAAGGTCTCGCGATTTCTACTTGTGTATGAATTATTGCATGACTGTATCTCTAACTCAGCTACTAGCAATAGAACAATTAATAGACTAATCTATCAATCTAAGAATCACTCATAAAATTAGATGTGTGAAAACAAACGATAAGATGATTAAAACTCACAACAAACTTGTATAATAATAAAGCTTCACGCTAGAACATTGAATTCATCCTTAATCAATAAAGTTTAGCCTCTAATACTTTTAGTTTCTCAGGTTTCCCCCAAAGGTTAAACCTAGAATATTAATGAAGAACAATAGTGTATTATGAGATATTAGAGATATATTCTATATTAGGTTAAGAAGTCTCTTAAATAGTCTCCATGTTGTAGGCTCACGTTGAACAACGAGATCATGTAAGTGGGTTGCCAAATTTGGCAGAATTTCCAAAAGCAATTTGGTAGGCCTTGAAAGGTGTTTATATTATGGCCTACGGTGATAGCTTAGCAAATTACGAGCGTCATGGAGACGCGGCAGTCGGTCGAACCACGAGACTTGTGGTGCTATGGTGATCTAAGGGCTTTACCCTCACGAATTCTGAAAGTGACGAGTAGTTATGCTTTGTGTCGATACGACTAAGTTGATGATGCCTGAATCTAAGCTAAGACAGCGAGGTAAATTGTAAAGCACAAGGGTGGTTTCTACCACAGATCTTATCCTTAAAGCCACAGCTGAAGTTGTGTTCTGTAACTACCAGGAAGCTTAATGAATGAAGTGTCAACTAATCCATTTCAATTCCCCCTAGTATCAAGTTGTCTTTTGACATGACTGCAGTGATCCGGTCTTGGTTAACTAACTAAGCATCGTTTCTATATTGTTAGCACATATCTCCTCCATGTGAGTCTATTGGATAATTGCCTAACATCATTCTCTAGCTCTCCTAGTATTGGTTTGTCTTCTTACAGTCGAGCAATCACATGAGCAATAGATCAATTAGCTAGCAATATTTCCATCTTAATCACAGTGACAATAACACAACATGAAGATGAATTTTTATAACATAATATCGGGGGTTTAAGCTAACACCTAGTTGAGAAACTTCGAACATAATTAAAGTGATTCAAAACACAAATTAAACTACAAGATTAACCACTAGCGATTGCTCACAGCTAGCCACGGTGTTGATGGGTGAAAACTACTCTCTGTGAATTTGGTAATTTGGGGTATGGATGAGGAATGAATTTAAACCTACAACAAATGCTGCTAGCGGTGAGTGCTTGTAAGATTCGAGAGATCAATCATTGTGCAAGTCAGCCTAAACTTCAAGAGAATGGCAGTTCAGGACTTGTTTCGGATCACAAAGTGAAGGAGATGGGGGTTGATCTTCAGGGAGGAAGCGAAGAAGGTGTTGAGATTGTGAAGGTGTTGGCTTGCTTGTGACTTATAGCAGAAAGATGAGCAAGCTACGGTTGAGTACTAAACGAGCTCGCGAGTGTTTAATACGTGTTTTGTATTAACACTTGGTTTCTGTCGACTGAGACTTATGTTTGTTCATTGTCTTGTCTTGTTGTTTGAAATAGGGCGGAGAACCTATTTACACAGAGTCATTGAGCCTCATTCCGTTTCTGTGGGAAGTGGAAGTAGTGGAATGATGGAGTGGTGGAGTTGTGTGTCAGGTACATCTGGCTGAGTCTTGCCCACGTCTCCAGTTCAATCTACTAACGTCCGCGGCTTCTAACACGTTCTTGTAATGGCGCGTTGCAGCTGCGCATTTGTCATAAACCGCCAGACCAATACGATCGGTATCCACAGTTTGTGACATGATTGATGTCGGAGATAACGGATCGTGGATCACGGAAGGCATGTAATCTTTGAATTGAATATTGCGTTATTCGGAAAAGTGATGCTTGTAGGATATCGTGTGTAGTTTATCTTCGAGTCTTGCATTACGGTGTGGTAAGTGATGGGTAATGACTCACCACTAGCAAATAACTCCGACCAGGGTTGTATAATAAAACGAGGTGAAGTCGGACGAGATGAGATGATGTTTGAGACACTCTCTGCAGACAGTTGATAAAGTAGGGTTTTAAAGAGGTCGCAAGCATCACTCTCCAGCTGGTCGAAACCAAGCATGGGAAGATTTTGTAGAGGACAGACCACACATGCGTGTTGAAAGCATGATGGTGTGCACGTCCGTATCTGTCTCAGTCTCATGAAGATGCAATCTAGGCCACTACATTGTGACGTCGAAGAGGAGTGATCGATTCGCGAGAAATCACTTGCGCAAAGGAGTTGAAACACATGACATCCCAAGTTTGGGCGTGCGTTCCAAGATGACCATCTTGGTCGGTCTTGGTCGATCATAGCAGCGTGTAGGCGGTGAGCTAGTGTTGCACACCTATACACAGTTATCCATGAAACATGATCTCAGCCACTCAAATCGTGCAGGTGAAGTTGAGGCGGTGAGATGATTTAGGATTGGGAGATGCTAACGTGAGTTTGGTGGGCGTTTTGGATTCAAGCAAGCAGGCATGCACTTGGCGACACGAAGGAGGTAGATGGGCCCACCGGTGGTCATGCGGTATGATAAGCATTGGTTAATCCAATCGTTGTACCATTAGTCGTCTTGGGAGAAGATGGGTCGTGCGCGTGATAAACTTGAAACCCTAATTTTGGCTTTCGCACCGCGACCATGCTCTCTTAGGGTGAGGCCAAATTTGTTGTAACCAAGTGGTTGGCTTTGACCAGGTGGTCAAGTGTGTGGCGGTCATACGGTGATCGGTGCTCGACACTCAAAGGCCTTTGAGTCCACATCTACACCCTCTCGTCTATGCTGCGAAGATGGATGATTGAGGCGGTTTTGTGGCACATGCTACTATGCAGCAAACCCTAGATTTAGGAGTTTCCGTCCATAATACTTGGTATGGACGGTTTCTTATGGGAGAGACGATGGTCGACATGTCAGAGTTGGTGTGTCATTCAGCCCGCTTCTTCGAGGGTGATGGGGATTGATGCGCGTGGTAATCGATCCTGCTTGTGGAGTTGGATAGCGTGATCAGGTCGAATCTGATCAGAGCCAATCTGATCAATCAGGATGCTTCGATCGGAGTTAATCATAACACCAGAGAGAGGGCTCAATGGAGCTAATATAACACCGCGAGAGGAGCTACAGGCTAATATCACTACCAGAAGCATATGTTCGTCTGGGTATTTAGTACATGGTTTTCATTATAGTGCTTGGAGGTTAGTGTTACTCTATATATGAAGTAACACTAGGTCTCATCCGTACTTGATAATGATTATTATAGTGCTTAGGGATTAATATTTATAAATGGAAAGTAACAGTGGTTAAATCATGCTATGCATATCGGAAATGACAAGGTGATATGGAAATTCATGGAAGGGATTGTTGCTACATGTTCAAAGCTCACACAGTGAATTAAGTGAGGGAGTATCGACACTTTGTAACGGACTTTATCTTTTACAAGATGTCGGTATGAGTTTCGGTTATTTACAAATTTAGCTTATAACGAAAATCACCCGTCAACATTAAGTCCCACTGCTAGCACATAATGGTTACACTATTGTGTAGTGAGCATGAGATGTTGACATACATACGTGAGAAAGATGGATAAAAGAGGTTTACCGGGAAGAGTGTTGGTCGTGCTAGCATCTCGTATGCCCATGAAATTCCGACTGTGTGAATCCTTTGGTGCAGTAGGGTTTCTTTCTTTGGGTATTTGAATCAAAGGAAGAGCCAAATAAGGGAGGGAATCCTTCTTCTGATAGGATTCTTCTAATTTTTGTCTATAAAGGAGACAATAACCCCACCTTTCCTCCTACAGGTTTTTTTTTTTTATTGTTGAAGAGCTCCAGGTCTTCATTGCTAGTCAAATCCATTGCACGCTGTTGTCGCCGGAGGGAACATGCTAATGCGGTTCTTAGGAGGCCACTCTTGTCGTAGCACCTGAGAGGCAGGTTAGCTCCTTCTTTTTTTTTTTTTTTTTAGAAAGTAAAACCTGGTTTGTTGAGGTAAACACTTTTGTAAGACATGTGCATGCTTAGCTTTTTTACGCCATCTAGCTTGAATCCGTAGAGACATCATTCCCATGAATAAAGAAAATTTATGATGCTTGCGGATGAATGATTTGGGCCCAGTGTATGCTGGAGCAGTGGGTCTTATTCACATATGCTTAGCTGACATTTGCAAGACTTGAGCATGCCAGGACTTGAAACCAATACGAGGCGACTTGAGATTAGCTCATGAGGAACTTGAAGTCAATGCCAGGACCGAAACTTGTGATGTTTGGACCGGGTCATTGTGTGAGTTGTGTCTTGCAAGTGTGTGACTACACTTCTCCTTATGCTTTCACTTACAGTTCTAACTACATGTCTTTTATTTCATTGCGGTAGAAAGAACTTACGTCGATATGTTTTACGAAGATAATCTGCCAAGTGCCGAAGGGAAGTGTTGGCGACTTCAAGGGTTATCCGAACATCAATGATGAGTTGACTTCACCCACCTTTTCGAATATTAGAAACATCCTTCTATGGATAGTCTTAGCTTTACGAGTTCGGGAAAATGTGGATGCTTGATCCATTCTCTTCTTCAGCCCTTGTGATGAGATTTTGTCTCCGAGAAGCGAATATCATGCCTTCTCGTTGACTTTAAGATTTGCCATGCTCCACTGGGTTCTTATGAGGGATGGATGAGACGCGTGTTGAGTATAAGGGCATTAGGACAATTTGACCAAGCACAAATCCTCAGTGAATCTCACAGCATACTGCTTACCCTCGGGGAATTAGGAAAGACACCGCGGGCTTGATCACCTTCATTTCTCGGTGGCGTGTTTCCACTGCAGTCATATCTAGATGGGGAGGAGACAGGCCTATTACTTTGGAGAGTGTAGTTGCATTAATGAACCTGCATTTCTTGAAGTCTTTCTTAGAACTCCGATGCGGAAGACAGATATCTTGCTATCATATGCCAAAAGGTGGCGGAATTCGACAATGCGGAGAAGGAGGAGAAAAAGACACGAAGTACTTCTACCACAGTGGGTTTCGGATGTCTTCTGCGAGTTAGAAAGCGAGACTACGGCCCTGATCACGTTCTGTCTACTATGGCTATCAGGAGATATATTTGATGACGATTCAGGAAGAGGACAATTAGACGTGACCTTGTAAAATTGCTATAAGGCTGGCGCGAGGTGGAGTTCTTCCTCTAGGTGCATTGCCCGTCTGGATCGGCTGTGTAGTTCTCACACGGACGCTTTGGCGATGGATGTGCACGTTTCTGCGGGTCAAGAAGTGAGGTCACGTTCATGTCGCTTTTCTGGAAACTCTTGTGGGAACACTCCGAAGATTAACTCTGCTCACCTTCACTCGTTAACTTATGCGGCTCGAGAATACTCAGATGGAATAAGAGAGCGTCCTAAAGCCGGTCTGCGAAACTTGTGGAGGTATTAATGCATTTATTAGTAGATTTTCGTCCATGGGAAGTAGATTCACTCTTCCATCGTTCGACCAAGGACCTTTCACTGACGATCACGCACGTTGTGTTGCGTCGAAATGTCAAGACTATGAGATACGGAAATTATTACCTGCAGCTGCATTCCAAGGATATGTCCATCTATTCGACGGAGAATTTTCCTGACGACTCATTCAACAGTTATTGAGATGCTCACTCAAATGGGATTCGATCGGGGTGTCCCAGTTGATCAGTCCAGCTAGGGCCTCAGGAGAATTCCTTCCACAAATTCTTAACCTTAATGTGTTCTTAGGCCAGGTGAGCTTTCCTACGGCTATTGGGAGAAACCCAGTGGTGGCAAGCCAGTATAAAGATTTTAGGAAACAATGACCTTCGAGTCTTTGAAGAAGTGAGGAGTGTTGTGACGAATCCCGTGGTGGGCCATCTTGCGACATCTTGACGAAGCATTTCGGTTGAAGCCACTTCAGCAGCTAAACGGACAGAGAGTGAGGATTCTGAGTCCCAAGTGGGAAAGAGACCTAAGAGGCAAGCATGCGGTCACGTAGTCCTCGATTCCTCAATATACGAGTATTTAAATCTTTTCCTCTCGGTTCTTTCGTTTCTCCGATTGTAAATTCTTAAAACGATTCTTGCTTAGAGGTAGGGATTTAGAAAAGAGAATGTCTTCGCGAGGTTGGCGCGTATTCAAAATGAGAGAATTTGCGCGATGTCGGCCTTCATCTTGTGAGGAAGTCTCGCGATGTTGACCTGCAGTGCGAAGTACGGAAGCAGCTGCCTTTAGACCACGACGGAGATGATGAAGTTAGGTTGGGACAAGGCGCTATCCCTTGTTGATCTTGTTGGCCAAGAATTTGTGACAGAGATTAGCGCCGCGGAGTGAAAGAGAGCGCGGCTGCTGCGCATGGTCGGGGCGGCTCATGAAAGTCGATTACCCGAACAGACTCCCGAGTCCCGTATGGCCATTGTGGTGACTTCCTTACGAAAGCCTCCTGCGCTGACAAGGCTCTGCGGTTGGTGAATTACGCGCGGTGCGGCACGGGAGCCGTTCGATCCTCCTTTTATTGTCCCATATCCGGGACATGCGTTGGTTGGTTAGGATTCGTGTCTTAGAGTTCGGTTTAAAGAGTTGTATACGGCAATATCGGAGAAACGCGGACATGTTGCCACCTCGCGAAGCTTAAGAGTGCGTCTTGCATTGGTCGGCCAGCGTCCGTGAAGCTTTAGTTTCTATCCGGGGGATGGCTGTTGCCCGAGTGGTGGAGCAGTTTTACGAAGAGGTGATTGAAGATTGGAGGTGCCGTACTGGGCGTGTTTACGCAGTACGGCGTCGATGCTCGCTTGGTTATTCGAGGGTTCTCAAGAGATTAGGGAGCTCAGAGAAACTACATGATAGAAGTCCCTTACGCCAATGTTTGTGTTGCACAAATCGTGGAAGAAGAGGTTGAGGAAGGTACGTCTAAAGAACTGGAGCTAGAAAGCGAGGTAGATGCACTTGAAAGGATGAAAGCCTCTCTTGTCCAGGAGGGACGAGTTCTTTGTTGAAGGACTTCCCCTTGAAGATTGTGGCCTGCGAGAGCACCGTCTTTCCCTTTTAGATGTTTTTGAGTGATGGTGAGAGATTTTCTTGACTTCGGTTTTGAATAGGTAGTTGAATTGGCTTATTTTGAGGTAGTTTTGTGAACAAACTTTTTGAAAAGGGAATTATGTTAAATAGAGGTTTGCATCTTGGTCATAGACTGGTTGCACATATATGAAGTTGCAAATGTTATCGCAAAGGGAGTACGAATGGAAGCAAACACTTGGCGTTTGATCGCAGGACCTCTTTCTCCACGGTACTTGTAGGATGCTAAGTCCCGGGCGAATTCTAAACTATCTTTCTTGTAAAGTTGTTGAGGTAAGAAAACTTAACACCTTTGTACCGAAGCCTCGCCATGCTCAGGTGGGAGTAGCCTCTCTGCAGAAAATCCTCCCATGACGAGCTATCTCTACGAGCAGAGCTTCTCACGAGACAATGCCGTCGAGCGTTGCATTCATGTGGGGTGATGAAGGCAACCGTGGTAATGACGGTCATGCGGATCCGATTCACTTGTTGATCGATGGAGGTGAGCGGCCGTCACAAGAGGTGAGCTTCGACTCTCCATTTAACACGCACGTCTCCGGTGAGCTCCACGGGATCTTCTTGACCGAGGGAAGGGGGAAATGTAAGCACACTTGGTCCCAGCTTTTCCTGCGTTCGCGGAGCGTTGTAATGTCATCTCAGTGGCCTTGATGTCGGAATAGGAGATGAAGTTGTGAGACTTGGGATGTCGTCATGTCCTTGGATCGTTTTGCACTAGGCGAGGTGATGTGGAAGGTGTCGTGAAATGTCGCTGCTTGAGGTGATCGGGTCGAACGTTCCCATCCTCACACTCCACGCGTTCCCTTGATTGAGTCTCTCCTTCCTCAAGCATTTTCTTCACCTCGAGTTGAAAGGTTGTTGCAGGTTGAGCGAGTCCTTAGGGCTTCGGCGAGGGTTTTGAGATCTAAATCTTCTAACCACGGTTCCATGAGGCTGCCCGGGCTCGCTTGCTTTATGCAGCGGGGGACGTTGTGGTGCTCCCACAGGACAAGTCTGACTTCTAACGTGGGGTTGTCTCGGATTCTCATGTCGGCTTCGGACCACTGCTGTTCATCTTTCCTGCAGGTCCCCTGCGTGACGCGCTCTTTTTGCTAGCCTCCCTGTGGTAAGGTGTGGTCCACGGCTAAGGATTCACCGTTTCTTGCGAGATGGATGCATCCTTCGCGTAATTGTCTTTGCTATGTCATTCAAAAGGCGAAATGTCTCGCTACGCCTTCACAGGTGATCTGACTTGATTAGCGAAGACATCCTCCAAGCGTTCAGCTTCTTCTACTTCCCACATGATATACTGATCCACTGGGACTCATCGGGTGAAGATACATCGTTGACATCACAGCCGAAGAATTGAGAGGTCGATTTTTGTGCTGAGAGAGTCAATCTCAACATTTGTGGTAAACGATTGTTGATGGGTGAAAACTACTCTTTCTTGAATTTGGTAATTTGGGGTGTGGATGAGGGAATGAATTTAGACCTACAACTAAATGTATGCAGTGGTGTGAATTAGGTGTCTGTGCAGTGGCTAAACCGAAATGGTAATTCTGGGACTTGTTGAGTCCTAAAGTGAAGGAGATGGGGTTGATCTTGGGAGAGGCAAGAGAAGGTGTTGGTTAACAGAAGGTGTTGGCTTGCTTATGACTTTTCAGAAAAGATGAACAAACTAGGTTGATGCAAACGGAGCTCTGAGTGTTTGAATACGTTTTTGTTAACATGGTTTATCAGTGAACTTGTGTTGTTATTTGTTGTCTTATCTTGTTGTTTGAGGCAAAGCTTGGAGAACCTGTTATACAGAGTCATTGAGCCTCATTCACGTTCCTGGTAGATGGATGGGTGAAAACTACTCTGAGAATTTGGTAATTTGGGGTGTGGATGAGGAATGAATCTAAACCTTCAACAAATGCCTTGCGCGGTGAGTGCTTGTAGATTCGAGAGATCAATACATGCAAGTCCGGCCTAAACCAAGAAATGGCCGTTCAGGACTTGTTTCGGTCACAAAGTGAAGGAGATGGGGTTGATCTTAGGGAGGGAAGCGAAGAAGGTGTTGAGATTGTGAAGGTGTTGGCTTGCTTATGACTTGTGAGAAAGATGAGCAAGCTTACGGTTGAATGCAGGCTCACGAGTGTTTGACGTTTTTTATTAACACTTGGTTTACGTAAATGCGAACTTGTGTTGTTCTCCGTTATTCCTTTTGTTGTTGGAAATAGGCGGAGAACCTATTTTATACAAGTCATTGAGCCTCATTCACGTTTCTCGTGGGAAGTGGAGGTAGTGGAATGATGGAGTAGTGGAGTTGTGTGTCGGTAACACACACCCCGGTCTTGCCCACTTTCTGTTCATCTCTAACAGTCCATGACTTCTAACACGTTCTTGTGATGGCGCGTTGCCCATTTGCAGCTGTAAACCGCCAGACCAATACCCCGATAAGTATCCCCAGTTTGTGACATGATTGATATCTGGAATGTGGATCGTGGATCCACGGAAGATAGCATGTAATCTTTGAATTGAATAAGCTGCGTTATTGAAAGTCGATACTTGTGAAGTATCGTGTGTATTTTATGCGAGTCTTGCATTACGGTGTGGTAAAGTGATGGGTAATGACTCCTCACTAACCAAATAACTCTGACGGGGTTGTATAACCAAGATGGTGAAGTCGGACGGATGAGATGATGTTTGAGACACTCATCTGCGGCCAGTTGATGAAATTAGGGTTTTTAAAAGAGGTGCGCAAGCATCACTCTTGACTTAGTCGAAACCAAGCATGGGAAGGATTTTGTGGAGGGCCAGGCCATACATGCGTGTTAGCGGCATGATGGTGTACACGTCCATGTCTCACCGTCTCATGGAGATGCAATCTAGGCCACTCAATTTGACCGTCAAAGAGGAGTGGTTGAGATCGGTTTGGAGAAATCCCTTGCCGCAAAGGAGTTGGAAACCGCATGACATCCCAAGTTTGGGCGTGCGTTCCAAGATGACCCATCTTGGTCGGTCTTGGTCGATCATACCAGCGTGTAGGTGGTAGGCTGAGTGTTCACACCTATACTTGATTATCCCATGAAAACGTGATCTAAGCCACTCAAATCATCCAGGTGAAGTTGAGCGGTCGAGATCGGTTTAGGATTTGGGAGATGTAGCAGCGTGAGTTTGGTCGGGCGTTTTGGGTTGGCCGGGCATGGTATGCCTTGGCCGACCCATGCAAGAGGAGGTAGATGGGCCCACGGTGGTCATCTTTGGTATGGCCGGCCTTGGTTAATCAATCTGTGACCCTCCATTAAATGAGGAGAAGATGGACGCGCGTGATGACTTGAAACCCTAATTTTGGCTTTCAAAGCGCGCGACCATGCTCTTTTGGGCGGACGAATTTGTTGTAACCAACCATGGTTGGTTTTGGCCGATTGGTCAAGTGTGTGGCGGTCACATGGTGATTGTGTCGACATGCTCGGGCCCTTTGAGTCTACATCTACACCCTCCATCTATACTGCGAAGATGGATGGTTGAGGCAGTTTTGCGGCACATGTAATATGCCGCAAACCCTAATTTAGGGTTTAGTCCATAATGCTTGGTATGGACGGTTTCTTGAAAGCAAAGCCAATGGTCGACCATGCGGGGTCGGTTGTGTGTATTCCATACACCTTGGGGGTGATGGAATTGATGCGTGGTCATCAATCATGCTTGTGGAGTTGGATGTTTGCGATCGAATCATATCTGGCAAGCTAAGGCCGTGGGTATTCCATACCATGATTAGGGTGATGGAATTGATCTGTGGTCATCAATCATGCTTGTGGAGTTGGATGACTGCGATCGAGATCATATATCAGGAGGCTTGTACTGGTCAAGAATCCGGGATGCTCAATCGGGCTAGTATAACACAGAGAGGGCTCAATCGGGCTAGTATAACACAGGAGAGGGCTCGGGCTAGATGCGGGTATTTCGTACATGGTTTCATTATAGTGCTTGGAGGTTAGTGTTTACTGTAAGAGTAACACTCGGTCGTCATGCCACCGCGATAATGATTCATTATAGTGCTTGGAGGTTCGTGTTACTCTGTAAGAGTAAGGGATTCGTTCGTCATGCCACGTTTGATAATGAGTACAGGAAATTTGATGTGAAATTCACGGGAAGGGATTGTTGCTACATGCTCATTCTTGGAGGAATTAAGTGAGAGTATCCGTCACTTATAAACGGCTTTATCTTTTACAAGATGTCAGCGCATGATTTTACGGTTTTACAAATTTAACCTTAAACGAAAATCCACCATCAACATTAAGTCCCCTGCCTAGCACATAATGGTTACACTATTGTGTGGTAGGCATGAGATAATGACATACTGAGAAATGACCAAGCTAGAGTGAATACATATTTCTAGGATAGTTTCACATTGTCGGGCGTTTCCTGGGCTGGTTGGTCTTGATTGAGGATGCGAAGGAAGCGGGACTTGATCCGGTGAGTCGCTTTGGTTCCTCTTGTACATGTATGAGCTCGTAGCTCCTTCGGGTGTACTTCCTTAGTTATACACGGCCTTCCTCGGGTATATTTGATAAGCCTTGTTGATTGTTATCCGAATTAGTAGCCTTCATAGGTGGTAAGTAGAGACTTCTCTTCCTTACGGGATTACAATCGACTTGTGAGATTATAAAGAATCATCTCAACGTGGTCGTTTATTACATATCCCAGGTATCTCGGGTTTTGCTCGATTTTCGATTAGCTGATCGATATTTTTGATGATCCTCTCTTTTTTTTTTTTTTTTTTTTTTGTGTGTGCTCATAACCTCTTCTTCTCTGCCAGATTATCATGGAAGCGGTGACGCTCATTCTGTTGCTTCCCGAGGAAAGAAGTTTTGAAGTTGACAAGCTGAAAACCATGCGCATGGAGAAGTGATGGCTAAGATCGATCTTCCTCTTCGTGAAGTCGGTGTGCTATCGGGGGATGTCTATCTCCCACCTTCGTATTGTCGGAGGGACGTGTCGTGCACTTTAAATTTGCAATTGACATGGAGGAGCGGCGGAGGCGCGAGGAAGCAGCTGCGAGACACTAGTAAGCGCAAGAGGCGAGAGAGATTTGCGGCGCGGTTGAAAGGCGGAGAGTTGAGCATGGCGACCCCGAATGAAGGCAAGTGTGATTACCCGGTTCGGGACGGGCGTGATAATCCTTGATTACGTCTGACGAACTTTGAACATTCGAAGGCAATTTGCGTGGCCCCTGGTGTTGCTATGCCCTTTGATGCTCCTTGAAGATGTTGGGATGGAGTGTCTGCTGCTGCTGCTGTGTGAGGGATGCCGTGCGAAGTTGAGAAGATCCCGGAGGAGGTGCATCGGCAGGTGGGTGACGGTGATGTGGGCGAGACCAGGCCCTCTTGATGATTGAAATTTCTTTTGTTTTGTTTTTCTTTCCAAGTATATTACTGCATGCTCGAACATCTTCCTTGTACTCGGTGGCGGTGAGTTCAAGGTTTTCTTTGATTATTTGAATAAAGCTTTCCTTTACAATCCTTTGCCAAGGCTATGGAACCTTCTCGGGCGCAAGGGTGCGCCTTCATACATAATTCTTAGTGATAAAAGAAGTTATCTTTGTAATGGAATATCCACGGACTGTGATGCAATATCTTCTGGCTTTCTTTGGGCGGATGGCTCAAATCATTTTCCGCACACGTTCTATTTCCTTCATCAGTGAGATGTTTGCTTAGGGTTTCTTTTCTTGCTCAGTGGGTGATTTAAGGTGACTCGGGGTTGGTGTTTTTAGGAGTAAAGAGGTTCTCGGATGAAAATAATGCTTGATTGAAAATTGAAAATTGAAACCCTAGCTATGAATGCAAGTATTGCAATCATTTTACGGAGGGATTACAAATATGACATGAAATTATAAAAGGAAACTTATTTGGAAAAATATAGCACAAGCGTTTTAAGGTGTGTAGGATCTTTGGAAAGTGGTATGTGGTATCTTAAGTTCGGTAAGGTTTGAGCCATCGTGAGTGAATTGTTATGCCCTCCGGGTTATCGGCGTTGATGAGCTTGCGGTAGCCGCCTAGGATAACATCTGCTGCAGTGCACGGTTCATCTTCTCTTTCGGTGGGTGAGTCAGGTGGAGTGGTCATCTTCACCGTCATGCTTCCAATATTGAATGTAGTCGCCTTCGTCACCAAGTCTCCAATCCCAAATGGGTTTGGTCGTGTAGATACTCGTGTCTTGGCCTTATCGTCTTTGACCAAGACAGCTTCTATGCTCTTGATGAAACGCTTGAAAGGGCGGCTTCCCATTCGCATCTCCTAGCCGCGGTGGGCTTGTTGGTTGGAGCCGGTCCCGAGGATTTGTCGGAATGAGGGGCAATAGGTTGCGGAGAGAGTTGCGTGATGAGACTTACTTGAGATCGGAACCCTTCGGCGTATGTCGCGGGCTCTCTCAGGAAGTTGTGTCACATTGGCAAGTTCTTGATGCGGCGCGGACGGTCATCAGGTGGTCCAGCGGGCGTGTTGGAGACTCTTTCGAGTATCGAAGCCCGGTGAGAGACGGACTTCCAGTATGGCTTTGTTGTCATGTATCCAAGAGCGCCCTAGGATCATGTCGTAATTGGGATGTTCTTTGACTATGTAGAACTTTGCTTGTGTTGAGGCATCTCCCAATTTGACTTCAAGGTCGATGTATCCGTATGAATCTCGAGGTTCTCCTCCCGAATCTTTGACCACGGTTGGATGACGAGTAGCTTCTGCTTTGAGATCTTTGCCGCTCTCAAGGTCTTGACAGTAATGATGTTAAATTACGAAGCCGTATCGATCAACGCGTTATCAAACTCAACGTTTCTCAAGCAGTGACGGTTAGGAGTCCCAGTTTCCGTTGCTCATGTCTTTCGGGAAAAGGCGGGGTTCTGTCTTGCTCTTTTGGATGCAAGCGTCTCACGACACAACGTGGTTGAGGGCGTGAATATGTCTTGGCTGCTGTCCTTTGGAGAAATATAAGATTTCACACATGTGCTCCATCATAGATTGCGGTCTTGCGAACGAGTCCCCGAGAAATCATGCGGTTCTGATAGGTAAGGGATCTCTATGAACACCTTCGTTTCCAAGTGGAGTTCCCTGTCTCTACCTTTTCCCTGAATATTTGTTTCAACTTGTTGCAATCTTTGGTTGGATGATGGGCGAACTGTGGTGGCAACAGTATCACAGGATCTGCTATTTCTTCCTCGGTCGGAGGGCCTTTGATAGGGGGTAGTTTTACGGCATCATCTTGGATCCACGCTTCCCAGAGCTCTATCACTTCATTCATGGGAAAAGGAAAACCCCGTGTCTTTGGCGTTTTGTGCGGGAGTTTTGTACATTCCTTTTCGAGACGAAGTCTTGTGTCTTGAGATGTTCGCTTGGTTTTGTTGTTCCGTTATGAAGCTTTCCTCTTTTCTCCTCCGCACCACACTCACGGAAGGGCCGGTGTTGTATTGTTTGTTTGTGAGACGCTTTGCTTCCTCGACTTTCACGCAAATCTTCACTTGAACAACTCTGGTTCTTTCTAGTAGTCTTTGGTGCGGTTGTTCTTGAGCGTTTTGCGGCTTCGTGGAGTTCGAGGAGAGAATGTTTGAAAGCCCAGATTCTCTAACGGAGAGCGCGGTATATGGGTATCATCCCGTTGATGCATGATTCCACCAATTCCAGTTCGGTAACATTCGGGTCGTGGCTTGAGTCCGAGTGCTTGGGTTGAATCTTTTAACGAAGTCGTTGGGATGTTCATTGTTTGGAGAATTCTTCCCAGTGCAGCGTGATTTGTTCGGACACGAAGAAATACTTCTGTAGAAAGCAGCGACCATCTCGCTCCAATTGGATATCTTTGTTAGGCGCAATGTTGTTGTACCGAGTGTATGCCCTCCCCAGTGAGTGATTTTGAGAATTCTTTTAGGCGTAAAACATGATTGTATTCATGTTCCCCAAGGCTTCAAGAATCGAAATGTGTTCACGAGCATTACCGATCCGTCGTAGAGGGAGGCGGGGAAAGGTGTAACCTCTTGGTAGAGGAATCCGTTGCACATCTTGAGGGTACGGCGGTGATGTTGGTGTACGTCCGTTCGGTCCCCTTTTCCTCGATTTTGGAGAAGTCGCTCTAGATCTTCACGCGTAATGAAGTTGGAAGGCTGGTCTCTCTCCCTTTGGCGCTCGGGAGCAACACGAGTTTCTTCATTCATGTGAGTCGAGTGGAAAGCTTTTGCTCAGGGTGTATTGAATGTATCTCTCGCCAGGCTCCAAGGGTTGCGTGAATCTTGCGGCAATCGTTGATCAAAGTTTTAAGGAAAGTGAGTACCTCTTTACGGAGTTGCGGCCATATCTGTTTGAGTTTTAGCAAGAATTTCCTGTTTCTCCATCAAGTCTGCAATGGTACTAGACGGCGGTCTTCTCTTGTGTCTCCGGCTCCTCGTCTGGTGGAGGAGTGAAAGTTGTTGCTCACGGTAACCCTTTGGAGCGTTACGCTCGAAGAGATGCCGGGATTTGCGGGCTGCTCTGGCTCTGCAGTGATGGGAGGTGTTACACCTCTTTGGGATGTCTCTGCTCCGCTAGTGTTGGTGGTAGAAGTGACGGCTCCTCGAGATGTGTTGACTCACGGTAGCTCCAGCGACAGGCACGTTAACACAGGAGTGTTATCCACGCTAGCTCCATCCTAATTGATTGCTGATCCGGACCAGGTTCCACCATCTTGAAATGAATTTTTGATTGAATTGGTTCTAAGATCTACCCTTTTTGAAATTGATGAAATTGAATCGGATTTCAAAGAAATTGATTTTTGACCAGAGATTAATCTCCCTTTGTGGTCGCCAATTGTTGATGGGTGAAAACTACTCTGCGAGAATTTGGTAATTTGGGGTGTGGATGAGGAATGAATCTAAACCTTCAACAAATGCCTTTGCGCGGTGAGTGCTTGTAGATTCGAGAGATCAATCTGTGCAAGTCCGGCCTAAACCAAGAAATGGCCGCGTTCCAGACTTGTTTCGGTCACAAAGTGAAGGAGATGGGGTTGATCTTAGGGAGGAAGCGAAGAAGGTGTTGAGATTGTGAAGGTGTTGGCTTGCTTATGACTTGTGAGAAAGATGAGCAAGCTTACGGTTGATGCAAGCGAGGACGAGTGTTTGAATACGGTTTGTATTAACACTTGGTTTACGTAAATGCGAACTTGTGTTGTTCTCCGTTATTCCTTTTTTGTTGGAAATAGGCGGAGACCCTATTTATACAAGTCATTGAGCCTCATTCACGTTTCTCGTGGGAAGTGGAGGTAGTGGAATGATGGAGTAGTGGAGTTGTGTGTCGGTAACATACGACCAGTCTTGCCCACTTTTCCTGTTCATCTCTAACCGTCCATGACTTCCTAACACGTTCTTGTGATGGCGCGTTGCACGCTGCACGCAATTTATGTAAACCGCCAGACCAATACCCCGATAAGTATCCCCGGTTTGTGACATGATTGATGTCGGAATGTGGATCGTGGATCCACGAAAGATAGCATGTAATCTTTGAATTGAATAAGCTGCGTTATTGAAAGTCGATACTTGTGAAGTATCGTGTGTATTTTATCAGTCTTGCATTACGGTGTGGTAAAGTGATGGGTAATGACTCCTCACTAACCAAATAACTCGACCAGGGTTGTATAACCAAGCATTTGGTGAAGTCGGACGGATGAGATGATGTTTGAGACACTCATCTGCGGCCAGATTGATGAAATTAGGGTTTTTAAAGAGGTGCGCAAGCATCACTCTTGACTTAGTCGAAACCAAGCATGGGAAGGATTTTGTGGAGGGACCAGACCATACATGCGTGTTGACGGCATGATGGTGTACACGTCCATGTCTCACCGTCTCATGGAGATGCAATCTAGGCCACTCAATTTGGCCAGTAAAGAGGAGTGGTTGAGATCGGTTTTGCGAGGAAATCCCTTCCGCAAAGGAGTTGGAAACCGCATGACATCCCAAGTTTGGGCGTGCGTTCCAAGACGACCCATCTTGGTCGGTCTTGGTCGATCATACCAGCGTGTAGGTGGTAGGCTAGTGTTCACACCTATACACGATTATCCCATGAAAACGTGATCTAAGCCACTCAAATCATGGGGTGAAGTTGAGCGGTGAGATCGATTTAGGATTTGGGAGATGTAACCCGCGTGAGTTTGGTCGGGCGTTTTGGATTAGTAGGGCATGGTATGCCTTGGCCGACCGCAAAGGAGGTAGATGGGCCCACGGTGGTCATCTTTGGTATGACCGGCCTTGGTTAATCAATCTGTGACCCTCCATTCGACCGGAGGAGAAGATGGGCGCGCGTGATGACTTGAAACTCTAATTTTGGCTTTCAAAGCCGCGCGACCATGCTCTTTTGGGCGGACGAATTTGTTGTAACCAACCATGGTTGGCTTTGACCGATTGGTCAAGTGTGTAGGCGGTCACACGGTGATTGTGTCGACATGCTCCAGGCCCTTTGAGTCTACATCTACACCCTCCATCTATACCTGCGAAGATGGATGGTTGAGGCGTTTTGCGGCACATGTAATATGCCGCAAACCTAATTTAGGGTTTCCGTCCATAATGCTTAGTATGGACGGTTTCTTGGCAAGCAAGCCAAGGCCCATGCGGGGTCGACCATGCGGAATTCGGTTGTGTGTATTCCATACGGCAACTAAGGCACCTGCTTGGGGTGATGGAATTGATCGTAGTCATCCAATCATGCTTGTGGAGTTGGATGTTTGATCTATCTGGCAATCGAATCATATCTGAGATCATCCAATCATGCTTGTGGAGTTGGATGAGCTCAAGTCAGGAGGCTCAATCGGGCTAGTATAACACACCGAGAGGGCTCAATCGGGCTAGTATAACACGCCGAGAGGGCTCGGGCTAGTATAACACAGAATCGGCTGTTACGGGTATTTCGTACATGGTTTCATTATAGTGCTTGGAGGTTCGTGTTACTCTGTAAGAGTAACACTCGATCGTCATGCCACATCGATAATGATTCATTATAGTGCTTGGAGGTTCGTGTTACTCGTAAGAGTAACACTCAGTCGTCATGCCACACTGATAATGAGTACGGGAAATACAAGACTGATATGAAATTCACAGGAAGGGATTGTTGCTACATGCTCCATTCTTGGTGAATTAAGTGAGGAGTATCCGTCACTTATAAACGGCTTTATCTTTTACAAGATGTCAGCGCATGATTTTCTGGTTGTTTTTACAAATTTAACCTTAAACGAAAATCCACCATCAACAAACACAATAGAGTATTCATGGTTAACTCAACAAATTGAGCTTTCTTTGCGTTATGTAAAAAAAAGAGCATCGTGTTTCCCCATGATTAGCAACTTGATTATTCGCGGTAGATAAAGAAGATAAATCAACCTATTAAATCATTTAGTTTATCAATATTTGATAACTCACCATTAAACTCTAGTGAAAATGTGGAACCTTATTGACCTAATTTCCTTCCTTAAGAACATGATTCTCCCCATTTGTTTGGGAACTTTATTTCGCATACTCTCTTGAGTTGATAACGAATCCTCTTTATCGTCATATGATTCCTCATCCTCGAAACCAAGATGTTTCTTTAGTAGCTTGGTAAGATTATCTAATTTCTTATCAAATTTTTTGTTAAGTCATTGGATGATTATTTTCCAAAATTAGCAAGATCTTCCATCGCAATTTCCTCTTTTCGCATAGGTTAAAACGAATAAAACTTTCTAAAAAAGAAAATATAATATTTTTTTAGGGTTTTGATATTTGCAGAGGCGATACCCAAACCGAATTTTAGAATATTATTTAAAATTATTTGCTATGAAGCCAACTAATATAGCACAATAAAGAAAAAAATGTGATATGGAGATTGCTACGGGTGCGAAGAGAAGAAATGATGCGAATAGACGATATTAAATAGGATGAATAAGAGAATCAAGAGAATTAATGAACAAAATAATAATATGATTAAATGTATGATATGATAAGATGTCTCATAGATTATCGCGTATACCTGTTTGTTAGGCCTACTCACTAGATACGTAAAATAACTAGAATCCTAAATAAATAAATAAAAAATATATGGAAATAAATATGACTTCTAAAAATAAGGATAGATGTCCTATATCAGATCTTCTAGCCTTGTATTTTTTTTCCCGCTTTTCGTTTTTGTTGTTATGAATATCAAAAAAAAAAAAGTGTCAAAGTTAAAGTTCTTAGAGTATCCCCAACAGGTGAAACTTTACTTCCTATTCTTAGGGCCACATATGATTTGTCCTTTTTTTTTTCTTTTCTTTTTAAAATCTTATCTCCTATAGTAACTTTAAAAAAGAACTTAAGGATTATGTGGCAAGTAGCTAGATGAACATCCTCTAGCCCATCCTCTTGTTTCAAAGGATCGCTGGAGGATTTAAGAAATAGACATAATATAAAAAGGTGTTAGATATTTGAAGAAAAAATTATCAGAACTTATTAATATTTGGTAAATTTCTTATGTGCCACACTTAAATACAGAAAATAAATGAGACATTAACCATATATTGGAAATGTTTTTAGTACGTTGAAATCATGTGAAATTTCTGTGTCAACTCCCCAATGTTTCTAATTTAATATTTTTGTTCCTCTTTCTCTTATTTTCTTTACAGATCCTACATTGACGCTCAATATACCAAGAAAAATCCTTTGAGGAAAATGAACGATCCAATTTTAATGGCTCCAACTTTACTTCTTTCTAGTAAAGTTGGTGTATTTTAATAGTCGGCAATGTGGTATATTCTTATTTATTTAACTATTGCAATTATTTTTATGATTATTTTCCTTGATTGAAAATTGATTGAATGATTTTTTTAAGCAATGGTGATTTCTTTTGATAGAGCATACTTAACCCTAGGTTTTGATGTTCTATGTTTTGGATTTACACTTGTTATTTTGAAAATCTACATGTTTCCATATTCTAGAATCAAATTAAACGCAAAAAATTACATAATTATAGATATATTGGATTTAATCACCTTGAACTTGGAAAATAGTGGAATCTTGGCCTCAATGTTCTTTTAATATTTGATATCATATTTGTTGAGTTTTATACAATTTTTAGTGAGTTTTCTATTTTAGTTTTAGAATTGAAGTCCTAAAGATATCCTCCACAAGTCAAGGCAGATGCCAGTTTTCATCACTATCTCTGATCGTCATGCCTAAATACACCCACGATCTTTTTATCTCCAACCTATAAATTAGATACCAAGTGTGATCGTTTGTAGGGCCAATTAAGAGATAATACTGACAACTTTTATATTTACTTGACAATAGTTGTAACACCCAGAGTTAGGATGCGGGGTCAAACCCATATGTAGATCAACAAAGAAGCATTACGAGGTTGAAAGAGACTTATGCATATATTTCTCTTATAATTTTCTATATCTAACATAATTGAAGCTTCTTGAAACATGAATTGATGCATATGCACTAATAATCTTTAACAACTTTTGACAAACATATTAATTAATTACATTTCAAACAAATAAAATAAATACAACACAATCAACAAGATAGCTAACTTCTTAGTTTCCACTTTCAATTCTGTGATATACTGCAAGAATGTCGATTGGGGTGAGATGACTGGCTCAATAGGATGCATTCCCTTTCTCAAAACATGTGAAATATATGAATCAATCAAAGAAACTATATAACAAGAGGATACAACACAACTTCAGGATTTACTTATATATCCGTTAAACAAACTCATTCCTTTATCTTTATGCAGGTTTCCTCGATGCATGCCCTTTATCTACTTATAAAGGTCATTAGGCAAGTTGGCGAGTTTTCTCGGTCAGGTGCCCCTATACATTTATCGGGGTCATTAGACAAGTTGCCGCGAGTTTCTCGGTTGTGCCATGCCCGATCCGCTTATCGGGGTCATTCGGAGTAAGTTGCCGCAGTTTCCTCGGTTCGTGCCCCTCCATTCAAACAAGCATATATGTTTATTATAAAATCATATTCTCATACAACATACAAATTGATGTTCCAAACCATATCATTGACAAGTTGCACGATTCCACAATAGTGCCCAATTTGTGATCACCTTTATCATATCACCTGAAGACATCTATAAATTCGTATAATACATACAAACCGATCAAGGTTTAGCTTGATTTTATGCAACGAGGAGAATCTATAATTTATCATACAAAAGTTTCAAACAAAATAACGGTTCAAACCATAGTTATTCAATTTTACAATACTGATCTAAAGCGCCCAGTTACACCATATCACCAAAATATCCACCATAAATTCATATTAACTTGGAATTGATTAAATTCAAAGCACAATGAAAGATATCATACATATATACAATTTTTATTTAGATAACAAATAATTATAACATTATTAAGGTTGCAAAATCAGCAAAACATGTTAAAATATTTGTCCAAAATTGGGAATATCACCCAAACTAAACAAACATTCAGGTGAATATACGAGTGTATTGTCTTTAAGTTTAACTTGAGGATTCCTACACATGTTACTATCGATATAGAAGTGGCTGATCATCAATCGGATACATATAATTACACGTGTAGTTGCGGAAATCCCTACACTACACCTCGCAATAATCCACACAACTAAGACATTTGAAGATGAGTAACAATGATTTTATTGATTAATTCCTTGAATGTTTACAAGATAAAATAGAAAGATCTAAGGAAATTACAATCACCAAGAAACTTTCTCTCTCTAATGACTTGTCTAACCTCTGAAAAGGATCCCTCACGCGAGGCTTATTGACTCTTTTATATAGGGTAGTACACAATGGATGGCGGCTAAAGGGCATCCTTTATTTTCAAGAATGACTTGCGAAATGCTCGCAAGTGTACAAATATTCATTCTCGCGGCTCTCCTAAACTTAGCCAGGTCTTCACACCTTTCTCGTGTTTTGGTTATGTCGTCATTCATTGCGTCATTTATATTACTCTTCTGCGACGCCCTCGCAATGCTTGTTGTTTATTGATCCCGCGAAGTATTGATGTCGCGATATTCCGATCCTATATCTTGCCTCTTCTCATGTCTTCTGCGAAGGAGAGAATGTCATGAGAACCAATATTTTGAAATGCCGCAATCGTTTGTTTTCCATCAATTTTTTTCTGACAAGATTAGTGAATTTAGGAATATTTGTTTACACGTATCTAAAATTTCCATTTTTACGGCACATTTAATGTTATCCGGTTACTCTTTCTTGTCTATTTAAAGGAGGATTCCTTGTAAAAGCATTTCTTTTCTTTTACTTCGTCTTCTTCATAGTTTTTCGCTACTATTCTTCCCGCTCTCTTTTGTTTCTATGGCATCAAGGTTTGTTAATTTTCAATTTTGATTATTTTGTGATTGATCTCTCTTATTGAAGTTGTTTTATTCTGATACTGTTCTTCTTTTAATGACTCCCCTGCCATTTTTGTTTTAGCAAGAACAAATCTAGCACCAAGTTCACCATTGTGAACCCTAATATCTCCATGGGTTGGCAACCGAAATCCACCGCCTCTAAAGAAAGCTGCGAATAACAAGGTATTTAAGAAACATTTACTCTTTTTAATAACAATATTGTTGCCTCATTTCTTATTTATCTTGCAATTACAGGATGACAAAAATGTTGATAGGTCCCCCAAGAAGCCTCGCCATTCTAAACATGTTGCACTGCTATTTCCTTTCTATATTCAAACTTACAACTCCTACTGCGAAATCTTCGCAAGATAATCCCTTGCTTCTTCTTGCGAAGATACAGTTGATGATAACACCCCTATGCCTGAATTTCTCATAAATCAAATCCCTCATAATAGTCCCATTTGAATGAACTATTTCTTCTTCCCTTATCCCGATGCCTCTGCCATTTCTCCAGTCATTAATCTTCATGAGATTTCCTCTTCTCATGATATTCCTTTAACAAAAGATGACTCATCTCTTTCTTCTTTCTATCGCCGTTACTTCCTTATCTCGAACAAATCCCTCTTACTAAAGAAAATTTGGAAGGAATAGATGTGGCCTTCAAAGTTCTATCAGATATTGTGAACGATGTTGATGAGTGCCAAATATTGCATATTTATACATATTTATTGGCATTTAACTCATCTTTTGTGTTCAGAAATCGAGATATTATCCCGATTTTGTATTTTCTTTGTTTTCAGAATAAATATGTGTACTAATTAATTTTGTGTTTTTAGGTAATAAATAAAGCTCGGAGAAATTGAGGAGCCAAAAGAGCAGAAAATTGGAGGCAAGCGTCTATGGAGTAGAAAGCCAAAGCCCGCGCGCGCATGTGATTGCAACCCTGACAAGTAGCAACTCATTTACAAGACATGGGCCCAAGCTATCCAAGACCGCGACCGGATCGAGGCCGTCCACTCGGCCGTTGAGATCTCGCCCAGTGCATCCTACGTTAAGCTCCATCACTCACATCATTTCTCGATGCCTCGCTCAACACCAAATCACCCCAATCCTCCCTCGGCCGTTCGAGATCTCACTCGCCACATCCAACGCTCAGCTACACTGACTTCCTCATCGTCCGTCAGCTGCCACCTTCACAACGAAACCTCCTACACCTATACCCCCATTCGGCCTAACCCATTCCTCTCTTCATCTTTCTTTCTTCTCCATACCCTCAAAGAGAGAAAACCCATCCCTCTCCTCTTCCTCCCATGCCTCATTTTGCATAGCAATCATCATCACCACCATCTTCTTATCACCGACACCAACACCAACAACTCCGCAGCCGCCTCAGCCACCTTCACCTCTCCTATAGGAGGTCGAGCTATCTCTCTTTTTAGCTTCTCCATAACCCTAGAAGCTAAATTAGAGATAACTAGAACTAGAGTTTCTCCAACAATCGGCGCATGGAGCTCGGAGACAAGACAAGAGAGTATGGGTGATTGGGTATGCATTTACTTTTCAATTTAAAATGAATTAGCGTTTGGAGTGCATGTATAAATAGAACTGAGGTGAGGATGTTAGAAGTTTATGCAGGTTGACAGAGCGACAATTTAGATTTAATTTGTTATTTTGTTGTTTTTGATGTTCTAGTTTAGTTTGCTAGGGTTTGGTGAAACCCTAATTCCATGTTGTGATTTCAACTGTGTTTGAGTATTCTTGAGTGCTTAATTTTTGAATATCCTCAATTCTAGTACCCAATGTTTTTCTCTCACAATGCATGCCAAGTATACATTGTAGTTAGGTTAACTGCATTGGTGATACTTGACTCAAACCTTAGAGATAAATTGCTAATTTTCTTGACTAGTTGTGCTTAATTAGACAACTAGTGCTCTAGGTTAGCACCTTAGCTGATAATTGAGTTATCATTAGGTGAAACTCCTTAGATAGGTGATAATTTTGACACATTATCCTTTGTCTCACACAGAACAAGAAAGCTCTATTTAGTTGAACACATAGCATGATTTAGTGGTGGATGTGATAACCCTAGTGCCCTTTTACTCTCACTTTGTTTGTATTTAAATCTTTTACATCATTGTTATAACCTTCCACTTAGTCGCATCGACAAACAAACAAAACCTCGGTTGTGTTACCTTACTAAAAATCGATTAAGCCAAGCCTTAGAATCAACATAATCCACACAAGTCTGTGGATCGACCCAGTATTTGCCACATTTCTATATTGTAGATACCGTGCACTTGCGGTTTAACATGTAGGCATTAA